>MU225243.1:771663-792337 GCA_018584345.1 Thuja plicata
GTTTTTCCCTCTTTCATATTATCTTGTCTCTTTTCATTCTGTTTGTGCTCTAGTGTGTTTCATCTGTAAGGCATTTGAAATACACCAGCTATAAGGTAGTTTTTCTAATTGTTTATGAGTTCCTTTCGAGGAGAGGACTAAGTTTCATAGATGATTTTAGAGAGAAAAACACTGTGATAATGATTTGATGCAGATGTATGTATATGAGAGGATAGTTTTTAATGCACTCTATCTCAGCCACATGTAGTTTGTAGGGCACTCTACAGTATCTCTGTTATTTTATCTCTGTGGATTCATGTTTTCATTGACTCTTTGCCCAGGGGATAGGCACTGGTCTGAGGTATAATTTGCAATATGTTCCTCATCCAATATCAAAATCAAATTAATCAAAATACTCTTGTTACTAAGAAAAAATGAGCTGAACTCATAAGAATTTGTATCAGCAGGATACTATTCAGTTTGTTGATTCTTTGGAGAGTGAATCATTAGGTTATCCCTCCTATATCAAAAGGAAGAAGGATGAAAATCCTTGCATCACTGATTTTTTCTATATTTACAACCATGGTTTGTATGGTTAAATCTTGTATCTGATTATGCTTGGTCATTTGCAAGGTGATTTATTAGTTGGTTTAACAAAGATACATAGAAAATCAGTGTCCACAGTAATACATACTGTGTAAACAGCAATCATAAAAGGTAAAACCTGCCTAAGTATATGTGGAGCTCAAAAATGAAGAAGGACCTTATCAAGTCCTTAGCAATTAGGCTTTTCTTGTCCTTGAATTAGTATTAGAAGGCATGGTGTTCAAGTAGTTATTTCAAGCACTGTGATTCATACAAGAAAAATCCCTAACACCTGCCTGAATCTAGAGCTACTAGAGGTCGTGTTAGAGGCCGAGTTGTTGGTTGTGGTAGGGGTAGGAATCACAATCCTTCCCCGAATGTTAGTCAGGATGGTGCTCATGAGCATAATAGAGATGAGCAGAGGGATGAGCATCAGGCTGAGTCTATTGAGCTAGACACTAGGCAGATGTTGAAGGTGATATTGAGTCATCTTCCTGAGCAGGTTAGAGTGGAGAAGGATGCTTCTCATCATTCTTAGATAGAACAGAGAGAGAGGGAGGGATCTAGGAGCCCTCCAAGGAGGACTGTTACAGTGGATCCGGAGGTTATGGCAGTGAACCACATGAGGGATCTCATGAGAGTTGCACCTATTCCCTTTGATGGGAAAGGAGCAGGGTTTGAAGCTGAGACTTGGCTTATCACATTAGAGAGGATTTTTTCTATGCATCCCTTTAGTATAAATTCTAAGGCTAGGTATGCAGTAATGCAACTCTCCAATTTCACAGTGAGATGGTGGAAGATAGAGGAGGAGAAGTTAGGTCTCCATATGGACACAGTGACATGGGAGTTATTTCTTGAGTATTTTAGAGAGCACTTCCTCTCTGATCAGTGGAGGCAGCAGAGGGTGGATGAGTTCCATAACTTGAGGCAGTTGACCATGTCAGTGGTAGGGTATGAGCGTCGATTCTTTGAGCTCAAGTAGTATGCTGGTTATGGTTAGGATTCAACCCTTATGGTTTAGCACTTTGTTAGGGGGCTCAATGAACGCATCATTGGGGAAGTTAGACTATTCGAGCCTACGAACCTCAGAAAAGCAGTTATTAAAGCTACTCTTGTAGAGGCGAACCTAGCATTGGGCCATGGTGGTCAGTTGGGAGTAGAGTCTGGTGTACCTATTTCTTGTTATAGAGGTAATCAATCTCAAGGAGCTGGAAATTCTAGGAACCCTCCTACAGTTGCGAAGGGTAACCAAAGCCAGCAGGGTAAGAGATTCTTTCATGGAACTAGTGGTGGTTCTCAGTTAGGGAACTATCGCAACTAGCTGCGCAGTATGTGCAATAGGACTGATCGGTCAGTTTAGAGTTCGCATCAGGATGCTAGTGGGGGCAGTTTTCTTCAGTCTAGTGGACCTTCAGTTAGAGCAGGTGGTAGTAGAGGGGTTGTTATTGTTGTGGGTAGCTTGGTCACATCACAGCCAATTGTCCTTAGCTTGCATCACAGTTCTCAGATTAGAGGCCAGTAGCTTCTGAGCCTAGAGTTGGGGATGTTGGTATGTCTCATGGAGCGTATGTAGCGTATGATCATCCTCCAGCTGTGTATCATGATCCTATGAGTGGGGTTGCGAGTAGGGGCCAACAGCTAGTTTTCGCATTCCTTCAGTAAGGAATGATCCCAAGTGTTCGAGTCAGAGACCAGGGAAGGGTCCTATGGGACCCACACGTTGAGTCTTTTGTGACTCGGTTTGATTTTTTGAGTTTAGATATTCATATCTCTATCTTTGTTGTAGGCTTCCAAGAGTTAGCCTAGTTTTAGGGGAGGAGGATGTAATACCCACCTCTTAGTTTTCTTTTTAGTTACGGTTTCCAAACTCTTTTAGGCCTTTTCATGTATGTGTGGGTTATTTCAGATGGTTTAGAGGATATTTATGTATCACATTTTAGTATGTTATTGATTCATTGCTTAGAGTGTTATATCTCATGTTTTGCATATGATTTATGGTTATTTCATGATGCTTATGTATATGTTAGGATGTCATTTCGATTATGGTTTTCTGACAATACTAACCCTAGGGTTATATGCACATGGATCATTTGTATGTTTTGCATTACTATTTGACATGCTTGATATGGTATGGGACAAATTCGTAGTTACTTGCTTTGGCGAGATCCACACAATAAACTAGTCCCAACCATTGTTTGCTATATTATATGCATGTATGCTCATCTTTGTAATGACAAATTTGCAGGTATCGGGCTACGTCTTCCCTGAATTGGCAGGAGTGAGTGTGCCCTATTGCAATATCTCAATGGTAAGAGAGGGGAGATAGTATTCAAGTCCAAACCCATACCCTAAACCCTTATTTTGTCCTAATTGATGGACAAAGAATCTAATTGACTACCCTAGTGTTTGAATTCGTCAAGTAACATGGATTCGAGAGCCTGTTTGTGTGTTTGTGGTTTTGTTTCAGTTGATTATCTGTTTCAGTTGATTATCTGTTTAGATGGGTTTCAGGTGACTTGATGATGCTTTTAGCTTGATTTATTTAATGAATTTTCATGGTAAATATTAAGGTAAATTATTGCACCTATAATAAGGTTAAAACTTTGATATATGAAATATATGGCTATTTAATAATTAAATATTAATTGAATGCCTATATTTAATTATTAAGTCTTGATTTAAATAATTGAGATTTAATAAATATTAAATTCAATTAATTGTAACTAATTGTGCATAGTTGAATTATTGAATATCATCTTAAGTTGTATGGTTAATTGATTTATTTAAGTGAAATAGTATCTGATGCATTTTCAATTTAACACTTTGCTTTGAAATTATAAAGTTGAGTTTCTGTTGCATGCTTTAAGTGAAATTGAAAATAAAGGAATTATCTTAATTAATAATTAGATAATTAATTTTCCCTTTAGGGTTTTCACTTTTTGAAAACCTAATTGCTTGGATTATCTATATCTTTGGATTGGAAGCCTTTTTGAAGGTTGTTCAATTAGGGAGAACTAGAAATCAGGTGATTGGGATTTTGAGGGGGTTTGCTTGGATTTGGAATTCATCTTTCTTGGATTTGTGGGCTTGATCATCTCTTATGTTAGTAAGGTAGGATCTTGAGCTTTTCAATTCTAGTTTTCAGATCCCTGTCTTCTATGCATCTAAAAACTAGGATCCTTTGCTTGATCTTCTCTGTTTGTGTATTTGGTGATTCCATTGATTAAAATGATGAAAAATGTGTTCTTGGATCCATTTGTTTATTTATTAGATCTGTGATTGTGAGCATAGGGGTTTCATTTTTGGGTGTTGAATGCCAATTGGGTATAAGGGTTTTCATATGAAATAATTTTGTTTGGTATTGCCCTTAGGGTTTCATTTTTTAGGGAAAATTTCTCTTTGAATGAGAATTTTGTTAACATTACGAAATTAGATTGAAACCCTCAGATTTGTGTTTAACTCACATTGAATTGTAGAAAATTTAACTTCATTAGATGCATGTTGAAGCTGGGATCAGATCTGTAAGAAAACAATGAAAAAGAGTTAATTTGCAAGTTTATGAAACAAGAAAACCTTTCTTGATATTATTAAATATTAAATTAGAAAATCCTCTTGTTTTCATCAATTTGCATGTAGGGGGAAAAAGAATCCCTCCTTGGTTATTCAGTAATTTATTAAAAAGAAAAAAAAAAGCTTATATTATTGCAAATATAGCTTTAAAAGTATCCTTGGAATGAAGAAATTTCCTTTAAAATAATTATTGTTGAAAGGAAAAATTAATTAAAAAAAAAGGTTAGTTGCTGTTTTTTTTTGTTATAAAAAAAAAATACAGAATTAAAATTCTTTTACACCAGAGAAATTTTTTTTTATATAATAATAATATTATAATAAACAAAGTGTTTATTATATATATTAAAAAAAATATATATTAAAAAAAAGAAAAAACAAATTGGAGTGGTGGCGGGGGCCACCAAACCCCCCCACCACTGTGGGCCGCACCGCTGGCTCCACTATCCAAGACAGTGGGCCGCGGGGTACCACGGGCTCCACTGTCTAAGACAGTGGCCCATGGGACCACCTACGGTACCCACCGCCGGCAGTGGGTCATGGGGTGAGGGACCGCGGGGGAAGTGGAGGCTGCGGGTCCCACCACCCGGTCCCCCCTATTAAACCTTTTTATTTATTATTTTATTTTTGTTTGGTTTAGTTTGTTTGTTAGTTTAATTAAATTTTTAATTAAATTAAAATTAGTTAAGTTTAGTTAACCCGTGTTTAGTTTAATTTTAAAATTATTTTGTTTTAATTAAAGTATTTCTTATATATATAATGAGATTTAGTATTAATTTTTGTTTTCTTTTATATTTATGTTTAAATGCTTTAAATTTTGTTTTAAAGAGAAGAAATAGTGGAGAGATAAATTATTTATTAATAATAATATAATTATTATTAATGGATTATTTTCTTATATGTAGTATTGAGTAAATGAGAGTTATTTAATTAAAAATGATAGTATAGATATTGAAGTTCTTACTAGTAATCTTTTCGTTATTACAATGTATTTCCACACATGATGCAATTATAGTTTTGATTTTAGTAGGTATCAAATTAGGTTAATTTATATTGGATGGAGATTATAAAATAACCTAAATAAGAGATTTAGTTGTTTTTTTCTTTAGGATTTAATTATAGTTGGATAGTAATTTTACTAGATAGAGGAATTTGCATAATGAGGTTATAAATTTGTTTATCGCCATGTTATCGATGCGTTTTGTTTAGCTCCTTATGGGATGTACTTTTATGCCATGATGTGTGTGTCCTTTCTGTTGTAATCCTTATCATGTTGGGTGTTTGTTGGGGTTTTGGGATATGAACCTTCATGGTGTCTTGTGTGAATTTCTAGTACATGTGTCTTATTATGTTTTGTTGATTTGATTGTCTTTTCTGAATGTCTTCGGAACTCAGGATATGTGATCCTTTGAGATTGTCTCATATTGTTATGGCTAGTCGAGAACCAGTAGTTCCTATATGGGTAGGAACCAGTTTATGAGATTTATGATATTATATTTGACTTTGAGTTTAAGGGATGGTTAGTTAGGTGCATCTTAGGGGAGTGGCTTACAATAGGATTCCAGGGCCCAAAGAGGCCAGTCTAGGGTGACCTATCGTAATTTGATTAATAAGTGATAACTTAATAATAAAACTTGGGGATTACTTTAAATACAAGATTAGTTAGCATGTTGAGCGCCCGGGGTCCAGAGTGACCAGTCCAAGGTAAAATTAACTAGATGATGCTTGAGGGTCCGGGGTCCATAGAGACCAGTCCCGGGTAACTCAAGTATATGACCATGTGATGAAACTCCCATAGAATGTAGCCTAAGTATCCTCCATAGGTCCTGTTGTACCTTTTATGGTTGTGTCCTTGGCACTTGATGATTTGGTTTCAATTTTTGGTGTATGATGGTGTTTTGGATATCTTATATATGTTCCTTTATCTTTGGATGGTGTACCTTTGTCTTGCTCTTGGAATTTCAGTTGTCTTGATCTTTCCATCCTTATGCTTTTGCTTTAGTCTTTCTCGTTGTGATAAAAAAGCTTCTAGGATCTTCCTATGTGTTTCTTTATGATGGCTTGTATGCCTTTGATTGTCTTCATGTTGTATACCCATGTGAGTGGGCCTGTTATTATCTCCTCAGCATGGTGGGAGTGGACCATTGGTTCCACATGGTCAGGTGGTAGTGATTCTTATTACCATTGAGATTCGACGGTTCTTCTCCTTGCTTGGATGATCCTTGTTGCAGTTATATCTTCTGATTCTTTTGAAGACTTGTACAGTTTCATGAGTTGTATATTTGTAACCATATGTTTTTATTGGTTGACATCCTTTGGAGGATGTATTGTGTTGTATTCAACATGTTTATCTTTGGAGGTTTTGATCTTATCATATTAGTTGTAATCTTGTAATAGTGTATCGGATGTGATATCTATATTAGTTGTTGTATCATACTTGTATTAGAGTGATTACTACATACCCTGCAACAGGTGCAGAGGATGTGAGTTATGAGATTTATATTATTGGATTCATTTTATGTATCTTTTGTGTTAGTTCTTTATAGTTGTTATTCGTAGATTATCTTGCTTAAGTGATTCTACGTCAAGGAACCCTCAAGGATTGTTATCTATGTATGAGTTGTACTTATGTGCATGTCATGTACTTCATTGCATTTCTTCCACATTGTTATCATTTTTGTTTTTAAACATTTAAAAAAAATAAAATTATCCTGTTAACTCAGTGTCAAGTTTAGGTTAGTTCTCCTGGGTTCCCTGGCGGGGCATTATAGTTGGGTGTTCACCCACTCTCTACCCTTAGAGACAGATTTTAGAATTAAAGGAGCTTTTTGGAGAAGAAAGATAGGAAAGATATATTATCATCAATTTTTCAATGCACCTTAGCTTTGGAATAAGGTTGGAACTTTTAGAGTAAATTTATTTTGTTCATGCATGTTCTTGAGCTTGAAACTCCATTAATGGAGTTCTATGTATTTTTAAGTTATTTTCAAGTTGAAATTTTGGTGTTTTATTATGTGTTATATTTTGAATGGGTTTCTTCAAGGCACACTCACCCTTGGGAGGGAAGAGTGACCTTGAAGGGGGTGGTAGGATTGAATCCAGTTTAGTGTAGAGTCTCCTATATGAGGAGGGAAAGCCATGGGGTTTCATAATACCCATGATGCCAAGTAGGACCTAAGGGCACTTGGGGGCATACATAGGTTTTTTATTCATGACTACATCTCGTGGAGATGGTTATTCCAAGTCCATGGGTGACTTAAGATATTCATTTTTTTTGTTACTTGGCTTCTCCTACTGAGAAGGTCTACCACCACCCCTTTTTTCAGGAAGGCCTCTTGGAGACCTTCCTCCTATTCAACCTTGTTTTGAGAAGCTTTCTTTGTTGTGAGTTTTTGTGAGTTTTTTCTGTAAGATGAGTATGATTATTTGTATTATTTTCCTCACTGGATCTCCTAGCTCAGGGGTGGCCTTGAAAAGGCCTAGGTTGGGAGGTGAGCCTCCATAGTCAACTTAATCTATGCAGGTCTTCAATTGGGCATAGGAGCTTGGAAAACCTCTTCATTTTAAGTTTGGAATTGGAAAAAGAGAACCTTCATTGTAACCTATGTTTATGAAAATAGCACTATGTTCATATTGTGGAATGAAGTTTCCAAGGCATTGTAATTATATTTTTTATGCTATTTAGGTGAGAAATCTTGTGAAGACATCATCTTTGTATGGATAAAATTTTATCAATGTAGAAATTTGAATATGTAAATTAGATTTTTATTAGGCTATTATTTTAGGTTGGAATTTTATTATAATTTCATAATGCAAAATTTTAAACTTAGATTTAATATTAAATTTAAATGTATTAAAAAAAAGATTAGGTTAGTGTTTAGAAAATTCGATAAACATTAGGGCTTGGAAAATATTATTTTAGATATTAGGGTTGGAATTCTAAGTTGTAGTGAGATAAATTGTTAGAGTTTTAGTTTAGGGTAAATTATTATATAATAAGAGTTTTGTTTTATATTTATAATTTAGTTTCATATGCACAGTACTTTAACTTGATCAGATTAGAGTTGTTAATTGAATTTTGATTGTGTGTTTTTTTCAAACTTTTTAGCATGACATTTTGGTATCAGATCCAAGTTTAGCAACATTGGAAACCTAACCCACTACGTTGTCACTAACTTTTCCCATAAGCAAGGGCGTGGTCAGAGACGTACCCCTGCAGCTCGTGAGGAGGTACAACTTGAGATTGAGGATCATGAAGGAAATCAGAGTCCACCTCCTAAACCACCTTCCAATCCCAATGCAACATTGTTGCAGGCTTTCCAGAATTTGACAGGACTTATTCTAGACTGTATGCCTCCAGTGATTCAGCAGAGAGAGAAACAAAACTTGAAAGGATGTGGGTTCACCACTAGAGAGAGGAGTAGGAGCCCACCTCCTAGGATTGGGGAGAATCATTTTGAGCAGGGAGTAGGGTCCATTAGAGGACCATAAGTTATTTTTAGGATGAAAGTTCAGAGGTTTGATAGAGCAGCAGATATTGGGAGTTAGATCATAGAGTTGATGAGGCTCAAACCACCTCCATTCTTAGGAGAGGTAGATGGGGTAGGTGCAGAGGCTTGGATTTTAAGCCTTGAGAGGTGTTTCAAGTTGCGTAACTATGGTAGCAATGTTAGAGCACGTTTTGTGATACTTCTTTTTAGAGACAAAGCATCCACTTGGTGGAGCTATGAGGAGTCCATGGGACATGTAGACATTAATACCCTTACATGGGAGTCTTTCCTTGAGATTTTTAAAGCTTGGTATATTTCAGAATAGTTCAGGAAACACTGTATTGATGTGTTTCATGATCTCCAGCAACGGGAACTTTTAGTAGCCCAATATGAGGGCAAGTTTCTTGATCTCCTACCTTATGTGGAGTACATGGGTGATGAGAAGCTATAGGTAAATAGGTTTATCAAAGGATTCAATCTTGCAATTTTAGATAGGGTACGCATGGTACCTTTAGGAGACTTGAGGTTTATAGTGGATAGGGCCTTAGTGGTCGAGGAGATAGTTAGAGGACCAAAAAATGCTAGGGATAGGTCTCAGAACCGTAATACCTCACCTCAAGCTACAAGAAATCAAAGACCCTCATGGAAGGGTAATCAAAGGAACTCCTTGGGGACATTTAGGGCCCCACAACAGTAGTAGCCACAATAGTCTCAGCATGACCAGAGGCCACAGGTGTGAAGAACACCCCCGATGCAGACTCAATAGTCCTCTAGAGGTGGGTATAGTGGGACCTCTAGGACTTCATGCTCTCAGTACTCTAGGCCTTCAAGTGTACAGGTTCAGTCACGTGGGATATGTTACACTTGTGGTGCCATGGGTCACTTAGCTAGGGAATGTTCTCAGGGTGGTAGTCAACATCTAGCGATGTCAGAGCTGATAATTTAGGATAGGGGAAAGTCCCACATAGTGTTTTCAGCGGTTGATAACTGCCCAACAGAACATCAGGCCACCATCTTTGAGGCCACGGGAGGAGTCAGATTAATAGTTGGCTATGGATCCCATCTGTATTATGACTCAATGAATCCTTGCACTTCCAGGCAAGGAGCTGGACCAGGTTAGGGTCCAGTGAGATTGCTATGATGAGGTTACAACCTCTTGAGAGGACACAAAATAGATGAGATCTCAGTACCCCCACCTCTTTGATGAAATCTAGGAGTAGTTCATGCCTAGAGGGGGTGGATGTGAGACCTACCTCAGACAGTCCTTGTTTTACTGCTTTATTTTCCATGCTTTCAGTGATATTATGCTTAGACATACTTTGACCTATTGAGACTTTTATGCATTTGCAGATCTGTTGAATCCTATGTTATATATTCAGTACCTGATTATGTAATCAGGGTACACTTGAGATACTACATGTTTTGATTCAATTTCAGTTTATGATGATGTCATATATGGGATTAAATGTATGAATGTATTCTGATGAATTTGGTTTAGGAAATTGATTCTATGCTTATTTACGTTTGAATTTAGATATAGTTATATGCAATAAATTATTGATGTCATATTATGCTTTCATATCATGTTGTTTTGGACCCATTGATGTGTGCAATGAGTGTACAGGGATAATTACCATGGATCTAAATCGGGGACCCAGTATTGGAACCTCTGTGAAATTCTATGCATTCCAAGGTCTTGTTTATATAAAGAAACATGGACCTCATTGTATATGTGTTTTATTCTTAAATGTGGTTTTCATGTGTGTATTTCAATTAGTTAATGTTAATGTGAATAAGCCATGTTATTTGTTTTAATTTAATGTATCAATTTTGGCAATTATTGCAATTAATGTTGACATGACTAGTTCTGTGAACCATGGTTAGGTGTAGGGTTAACTAAGGTTACCTATGTGTAGTACCCAAGCTTATCCAAGGTTAGAAGTTTCTAGATGGTCAACTTGACTTATAAATCTATGAGTTAACTTTAGGTGTAGTTTAGGATGGTCTTTTGGACTTCAAGAAGGTAATCGGGGTTAGTTTTAGCTACCCAACTTGGTATCCTAGTAGTTAGGGGTCATTTTCAGTTATAAATGAGCCTCTAAACTCATTTATTGCTCCTCTAAAGTCTCATTTTAAAACTTGAGCGAATTTGAGGAGTTGTGTAACTTTGGTTAACCTCTATCTTCTTCCCAAGTTGCTTTTAACTCCATTCATGGAGAATGAAGGCAAGTGGGAAGTAAGGGATGGTTAGGGCTACCTAAACTTTGGTTAGTCTTGGAGGTTTTCCTATTTAGGGAAGGTTTTAGGAAGAGTTGGGTATTCACCCACTCTCTACCCTTAGAGATAGGTTTTAGAATTAAAGGAGCTTTTTGGAGAAGAAAGATAGGAAGGATATCTCATCATCAATTTTTCAACACACTTTAGCTTTGGAATAAGGTTGGAACTTTTAGAGTAAATTTATTTTGTTCATGCGTGTTGTTGAGCTTGAAACTCTATTAATGGAGTCCTATGTATTTTTAAGTTATTTTTAAGTTAAAATTTTGGTGTTTTATTTTGTGTTATATTTTGAATGGGTTTCTTCAAGGCACACTCACCCTTGAGAGGGTAGAGTAAAATTGAAGGGGGTGGTAGGAATGACTCCAATTTAGTGTAGAATCTCTCATGTGAGGGGGGAAAGACATTGGGTTTCATGATACCCATGATGTCAAATAGGGCCTAAGAGCACTTGGGGGGCATAAGGAGGTTTTTTGTTCATGACTGCATCTTGTGGAGATGGTCATTCCAAGTCCATGTGTGGCTTGAGGTATTCATTTTTTTTTCTACTTGGCTTCTCCTACTGAGAAGGTCTTGTTAGTAATAACTGAGAGGGGGGTGGTGAATCAGTGGCCTCAAAAATTTATCCTTCAAACTTAACCACCAATCAATAAACCTCAAATTATTATGTCCCTACAAGATGTATGCCATGAAATACTAATAGTGATTAACTGTCTGTCGGTGTTCTCTATCATTCCTTATTCTTTCTTTATTACCGATAAGTAGTATAACTATTTACCGAAACTCAATAAATAAGTAGAGTATACCGATCAATTCAATGTTAAAAATGTCAGATATAAAATAGTAAAGAAATGAATCATACACATATAACACATGAATTTTTAATGTGAAAACCCTGTTAGGGGAAAAACCACTGCGACCAGTACCCCAAATTTTCACTGTTCTGAAGTGAGCCTTGTTAGGAGCCAACCCTGTTAAAGGTTACAAACACACTGTTAAGTTTGACCTTGTTAGAGGATTTTATACATAGAGGTTGCCACTTAGTATCGGGCATCTATTGCTACCATCCTTGAATCAGCCTCCTTAGACTGCCAATAGGTATCGGGCAAGTCCAATGCTACTTTCATGAATCAACCTTTTTGGCACTCCTTGGGATGTACCTCAATATATAGAAGACTGTTAAGTCTTGCTCGGTTAAGTGACTTGATGCTTCAATGGTTAAACTGAAACACTATGACCTGTTCATATTGCAACTTTGAATTGCAGATTTTTAGATCTATTTAAGTACATTACCTCTCTGATCAATATATCAATTCAATCCTTTTTGCTCCACACTTTCTTCTCTGTGATGCTGTGCTCACTATTCGTCGGTGTCTGTAGAATTCCTTAGCTCTCCTTAAAATTGATTGATCAAGACTATATGAAGTTGTTCTTCATTAGTTTCTCTTTATATTCACTTCCCTCAATCTCATTCATAAATGAATTAAGCTTGTCTCTTATATAGACATGATGTTCATTATTTCTTTATTCTTGATTCTTGGCGTGAAAAACAATCTAACCAATTAGATTTAAAGCATAACTCCTGATTTGTCTCATAGATATCTTCTTGCCAACTGTACAAATTATCTTTAAGTCACTCACTTATCTCTGGTCAAATAAAACAAAGTAGACAAGTTAAGTCTATATTTATCTCTACCAGCTAGATATTTTTTCATTTTATGAACTCTCTATTTTGTCGGTCACCATTGCAGTTAGTTTTCAGTGACAACTGACAGTTCCGTTGGTGAGACTCCAATTATCTTTGTGATCTCTGTCCGTCGGGCATTATTGGAATTTTACTCGTCGGGAAACCTTGTGTTATTGCTCGTCAGGCAACCTTCTAACTTTTCTCATCGGGCACTTTGTGGTTTTCCTTCATCGGGAAACACTATACTTCTGTTCATCAGGTATTACTATGACTGTTCTTCTTTGCTTTGTCCGTCAATGTGCACTTTGTCAGTGTTGTTTGTCACTTAGTGAATACTTGACTTTTATGCATTGTTGAAAGCATAACCTTTGTTCCTATGGTTTTCTAAAGTCTTTGGCATTATGTGCATGACCATATAGATGATATCAAGTTGACATCAATTACAATACAATACATTAACTAATTTAATACATTGCATTATCTTCAACTTAATATTGTCAAACATTCAATCAGTTACATGTCATCAATCTCTCCCTTTAGAATTGATGGAAACATACTATATTATCACACTATACTATTTCTAATACAATATGAAATACAACAGTTGAGATTCATCTTACTACCAATCTTTTTATTCTGATAACCAATAAATTTCTGACCATCGATAAGCTCTATTTTAGCTTAGATTTGATTCTTGCAAGTCTCTGTCTTTTGATGTGTTGTGTCCTCTCTTTGTGTCAATTTCTCTCCCTTGACTATTCTTCTCTTTTGATGTCATTTTCTCTTTTTAGCAACTTTCTCTTTGTATAATCTTTCCATACAATTTCTCTTCCTAAGGATATAATTTCTCCCTGTTGGAGTAATGTGATAGTGGATAACCTCTTTCCCTTTCCAAAAAGATCTGATAATATGGATAATTTATCTCCCTTCGACAACAATGCCAAACAAATATTTTACAAATATCTGACATTCATGTCAAATAATAATTTTTCTCTATCCATAATATATTCCTTGAATTTCCCTTATCCAGCAGCAATACATCAATATGCTCTAGTGCTCAGTTTTGATATATACATGTTTGTATATAGATGTAGCTTTGAAGTTCATCTCTTTGCTTGCATCAACATGTATGATATTCTGGTAATATTTAGGCTGATGCAACCTTCAGTCTTTTTACTGACTGGCAAACAAGGGTTTGACCCCTTGTCTCTTTCTCAAGTACTCAAATGTATCCTTGGGCAGTGGCTTGGTAAAGATATCAGCTAATTGTTCTTTGGATTGCACATACTCAAGTGTCACTTCCTTTTCTTGAACTTGTTCTCTCAAATAATGATACTTGATGGAAATGTGTTTATTCTTGGCATGCATGGCTAGATTCTTAGAAATGTTTATTGCACTAGTGTTATTACAATAGATAATCATTGGTTCTAAGATCTTCATATGCATACCTTTCAGCAACTATTTGATCCATGTAATATTTGAGCAATTTGCAGTAGTAGCAACATACTCTACTTCTGCAGTAGACTGAGAGATGCATCCTTGCTTCTTACTAATCCATGTGACAAGTCTGTCACTCATAAAGAATGCTCCTCCAAATGTGCTCTTCTGATCATCAATATTTCTAGCCCAATCAGTGTCAGTAAACACCTTAAGTTCAAATTTGCCTTCTCTTTTATACCATAAGCCATATTCCTTAGTATTCTTCAGATATCTTAGGATTCTCTTCACAACAGTCATATGTGACTCTCTGGGGTTAGCAGAAAACCTTGCAACTATTCCTATTGCATGTGAAATATTTGGTCTAGTGTGTACAACAAACATGAGTTTTCCAATCATTGATCTGTACAAAGTATGATTTACCTCTGTTGTCTTGTCTTCCTTTGTCAACTTACATCCAGCAACCATTAGTGTTCCAACTGGTTTGGAATCTTCCATCTTGAATATTTTTAGGACCTCTTTAATGTATTTGGACTGTGTAATAAAAATATCTTCACTTTGTTGAATGGTTTGTAGACCAAGAAAGAACCTGATCTCTCCAAACATGGACATCTAAAACTCTTTCTTCATCTCATTAGCAAATTATTTGCATATAATATCATTGCCTCCAAATATGATGTCATCAACAAATATTTCAGCAATCAAAGTGTTAGAATAAATATCTTCCTTTAAATAAAGATTATTGTTTTGACTAGTCCTTACAAATCCAATACTTATAATATAGGAATGAAGTCATTCATACTAGGCTCTAGGAGCTTTTTTCAATCCATACATCACTTTGTGAGGTCTACATACCATGTTTCTCTTGTCTAGATTGACAAACCCTTCTGGTTGCTCAATGTATACCTCTTCTTCAAGTATTCCCTTTAGGAATGCTGACTTGACATCCATCTGGTATACCTTGAATCCTTTATAAGCAGCATAAGAAAGTAGTATTCTTACACCTTCTAGCCTAGCAATGGGTGCAAAGGTCTCTCCATAGTCTATACCTTCCTCTTGTGCATACCCCTTGCATACTAGTCTTGCTTTGTTTCATGTGACTTCTCCATTCTCATTCAGCTTATTCCTGAATATCCATTTAGTACCGATGACATTCTTATCATCTGGTCTTGGAACAAGTGACCATGTCTTTTTTTTCTCAATTTTATCAATCTCATCATTCATAGCACTTATCCATTCTTCATTATCAGGTGCAGCATTGACAGATTTTGGCTCAAACTCAAAAATTAAACAACTTGAGTTTAGAGACTTACTTCTTGTTCTTGTACCAACTTTATTTTCTCCTATGATCTGGATCTCTGGATGGTTCCTTCTTACATATCTTACAAGTATAGGTACAACTCTTTGTGTATCAGCTTGATCATCATTTTGTTCTTCATCACCCTGTACATTATTTTGATCATTATTCTGACCGTCGGTAATTACAGTCTGACCGTTGGTTGCAACATTTTGTTGTTCTAGAATTAAGTACTATTGCTCGGGTAGAATGTTGGGTTCTTCATAATATACAAAATTGTTGTAGTCCTCTGGTTCTCTTGTGCTTTCTAGCTCATTCTTTTCTACAAATTCATCTATCTTTACATTTGCACTTTCAACAATTTTGTTAGAAGCCTTGATAAGACATTTATAAGCCTTGCTCTTGGTGGAATACCCTAGAAAGATACCTTCATCACCGTTCGCACCAAGATTTCTATTTCTATCATCTTTCAAGACATAACATTGACTACCAAAGATCTTGAAGTAACTTACATTGGGTGTTTTACCATACCATAGCTCATAGGGTGTCTTCTTTGTGTCCTTCTTTAATTGTACTTTGTTTAGTGTGTAGACATCAGTATTGACATATTCCCTCTAGAAGATTTGGGTGATGTCTTTCTCTATCATCAGTGTTCTAGCACAATCAACTATTGATCTGTTCCTTCTCTCAGCAATCCCATTTTGCTGTGGTGTTCTTGGTGCAAAAACCTGTCTTTTATACCATGCTCATTGCAGAAGTTAGTGAATTCATCTAATATACACTCTCCTTCTCTATCCGATCTTAAGCATTTCAAATCCTTACCACTTTATTTTTCTACCATAGCCTTATACCATTTAAACATCTTGAATGCTTCAGATTTATCTTTTAGAAACATAATTGTCATCATTCTAGAGTAATCATCAACAAAAAGAATAAAATATCTATCTCCATAATAACTCTTTGTCCTCATTGGTCCACATAGATCAGTATGGACTAATTATAGAATCTCATCAGATGTATGGGTTTTAATTTTGAAACTAGACTTTGTCATTTTACCTTTTTGACAATTCTTGCACATGATGTTGTCGAGCTTTGTCATCGTCGGTAAGCCTCTTACATTTCTCCTTCTGCTTATTTTCATCATGTTGTCAAAATTTACATGACACAATCTTTTGTGCCACAACCATATGTCTTCATTTCTATCCATTACAAAAGTTGTGTTAGTATCATTCAGATAGAATAGGTTACCTTTTGTTTGTTCACCGATACCAATCAATCTTCCTGATTCATTAAAGATCTTTGCCTTCTTATTCTCAAATGCTACTCTGTGACCTAAATTATTCAGTTGAGAAATACTCAACAGATTATAATTCAATCCTTTTATCCAATAAGTATTTTCACATTTAATCAGGTTATTCAACATTATAGTTCCTTTACCTTCTACTGGACAAGGTGTATTATTACCCATTCTTACTGTACCACCATTATAATACTCAAAAGTGTTAAAATTTTCTTTGTCACTGATCATGTGGTGAGTGCAGCCACTATCTATAATCCAGATGTCATTCTTGCTAACCTTAGATATGAGTGTAGTTTCTACATACCTTTCATCTTCATCTGAATCATCTTTCACAGCCACAAATACCATCTCAATGTCTTCATCAGGTTTGGTGTCAGTATCTTCAACTTTGCAAGTAGCTAGGTAGCTAGCTTTCTTGCCTTTGTCCTTTTAGTCTTGGGCATCTCTTCTTTCTGATTGTCAGTACTTCTATAATATTTTTTATCACCTCTGTCAGATTTCTTCTCAAAAGATCTATCATTAACTCTATCATCTTTTCTTCTGTTAGGACATCTTGCAGCAAAGTGTCCAATCTCTTTACAATTAAATCATACAAGTGGTAAATTTCCTTTGTATTTACCTTTACCTCTCTGTATTCTTCTAGCCATAAGTGCTTCTATTTCATCTAGATCTTCTTCTTCACTTTCACTTTCACTATCTCTTCTAGATGTGTGTCTATGACTTGATTTGCTTATTCTCATAGAAGACTTAAATGCAGACTCTAAGTTTGGTAAGACACTATTATCAAAGTTATTCATCTCAAATGAAATCAGTCTACCAATTAAAATATCAAGAGTAACTATATTGTTTGCTACTTCTCTCATTTCTTGAATGGAAGAAACTCTAATAGCATATATAGGTAGTAAGGTTCTTAAGATTTTACATACCACTGTCCCCTCTTCAAGTGTACCTCCAACTCCTTGTATGGAATTGACTACTTCTTTGATTCTTGTGTTGTACTGTTTGATGTTTTCTCCTTCTTTCATTCTGAGATCATCATACTTTCCTCTAAGGCTTTCTTCCTTGGCTCTCAAAGAATTTGTATCACCTCCATGTACAAGCTTTAGTTTGTCCCACATTTTCTTTGCAGTTTTGCAATCTTTGACATTTTCAAATTCAGCATCAGAGAGTGAGGAAGAAATCTCTATGACCATGCAGTTGTGTTCATGTTTCTCTCTCAATTGATCTACTTTAAATACTCATGTGGGAGACACATATTGCATATCTAGGAACTGATTAACATCATTACCAATACCTGATAAGTGGATTCTTATCTTGCTTTTCCATGAAGTAAAGTTGTTTTTGTTCAACTTGGGCACATCTCGTCTGTTCATCTTGTGATCTTGAATTAAGTTTTGAAACCTTCCTTTCTAAGAACACAAGCTCTGATACCAATTGTTAGTAATAACTGAGAGGGGGGGTTGAATCAGTGGCCTCAAAAATTAACCACCAATCAATAAACCTCAGATTATTATGTCCCTATAAGATGTATGCCATTAAATACTAATAATGATTAACTGTCTATTAGTTTTCACTATGAATCCTTATTCTTTCTTGATTACTGATAAGCAGTATAACTATTTACCGAAACTCAGTAAATAAGCAGAGTATACCGATCAATCCAGTGTTAACTATATCAGATACAAAATAGTAAAGAAATAAATCATACACACATAAAACATGTATTTTTAACATGGAAACCCTATTAGGGGAAAAACCACAGTGACCGGTACCCCAAATTTTCACTCTTCTGAAGTGAGCCCCGTTAGGAGCCAACCCTGTTAAAGGTTACAAACACACTGTTAAGTGCGACCTTGTTAGAGAATTTTATACATAGAGGTTGTCACTTAGTATCGAGCATCTATTGCTACCATCCTTGAATCAACCTCCTTCTTAGACTGTCAATAGGTATCAAGTAAGTCCAATGCTACTTTCATGAATCAACCTTTTTGGCACTCCATGGGATGTACCTCAATATATAGAAGACTATTAATTCCTGCTCAGTTAAGAGACTTGATGCTTCAATGGTTAAACTGAAACACTATGACCTGTTCATATTGCAACTTTGAATTATAGATTTTTAGATCTATTTAAGTACATTACCTCTCTAACCAATATATCAATTCAATCCTTTGTGCTCCACACTTTCTACTCTGTGATGTTGTGCTCACTGTTCGTCAGTGTCTGCACAATTCCTTAGCTCTCCTTCAGCTTGATTTATCAGGACTATATGAAGTTGTTCTTCATCAGTTTCTCTTCAGCATCCTCTTTCTATTCACTCCCCTTAATCCCATTCATAAATGAATTAAGCTTGTCTCTTATATAAACATGATATTCATTGTTTCTTGATTCTTGATTCTTGGCGTGAAAAATAATCCAGCTAATTAGATTTAAAGCATAACTCCTAATTTGTGTTGTAGATATCTTCTTGCCAACTATAAAAATCAGCTTTGAATTACTCACTTATCTCTGGTCAAATAAAACAAAGTAGACAACCAGTTAAGTCTATATTTAGCTCTGCCAGCTAGATATTTTGTCATTTTTTGAACTCTCTGTTCCATCAGTCACCACTGCAGTTAGTTGTCAGTGACAACTAAAATTTCCATCAATGAGACTCTAGTTATCTTCATGATCTCTGTCCATCGGGCATCATTGGTATTTTACTCGTCAGACAACCTTGTGTAATTGCTCGTCGGGCAACCTTTCGACTTTTCTCGTCGGGCACTCTGTGGTTTTTCTTTGTAGGGAAACACTATATTTTTGTTCGTCGGGTATCACTATGACTGTTCTTCTTTTCTCTATCCATCAGTGTGCACTCCATCGGTGTTGTTTGTCACTTAGTGAATAGGGTGCTAGCAAGAAGTTGAGTCCACTTTTTGGGCAAAAAGTGGAAGTGTTTTTCCTATTTTTTAAATGTGCAGTCAATTGATGTCAAAATTTGAGGCACTTAGAGATTGAATCTAAGAAAAATTTACTAGTAGAAAATGTAGTTCTCAGAGTCTAGTTTTCAAATATGTAATTTTTTTTAATACCCACATGGTAAAAAATATATTTTAGTAGGCATGTTTAAAAACCCCTTTTCAAAATTTTAGTTTCAGGACCATACCACACATGTGTACGACCACCCTATTTTGAAGTAAATAAATAAATTTTTGTTAATCCTTCTGGGGAAAAGTAGCTAACACATAAAAGATTGGTCAGAATATTTTTGATTTTTTTTTAATTGAATATATATTTTTTATTCATTTTTAATTTGAGTATAAAGTACATTTTCAAAACCTCTGGTGTACGGCCACCATAATTTGATGAAAATTTCACTTTTTTTGGAATTTTTTTTTTCTTGAAGGAAATTCTATGTAGATTGGTCACATATAATTCATTTTTTCAAAAATTGAAAATCAAAAAACTTATTAAAATTTTAGTTAACCTTACTATTTCAACTTTAGGTACCGATTTGGCGTAATAATTACTGGAAAAATACTAATATTTGTCATATCATTATAAAAATTATATTTTTATAATCTGTACAATATGAACTGAAATGGGTTTTTGTTTTGTCTAAAATTTCATTCGGGTTGACCTTCAAAAAATCATGACGAGGTACAAATTTTATTTTTAAATGCCTTAGTCATTTTTTTGCAAGGCCAAGCAAAAGCTTGGTGGGACTGAGCTTATCTCGAACCAAAAACTAAGGTGGAGGTATAGTCCCCACTCTTATTTTTTAGAAATGGGCACCCGTTATTTAAAATTCAAAAAGCGGGTGCCCATTTTTTTTTGGACCGTTGAAATCGAAACAGGCACCCATTTTAGAAATGGGCACCCGTTTCATTTAAATAATGAGTGCCCATTTCTAAAAGATCCATTGGAGACAAAAAATAGTTCTGTGGGCCTTCTCTCAATGATTGATGATTATTCAATCATTTGTATGACATATCCGTATTACAGAAAGAATATTTTGAAAGAACATTATCTTTTCTTGTCTTGTTTTGGATCTGACAAGAAGGGATTCATTTGAATTC
>MU225243.1:801212-815556 GCA_018584345.1 Thuja plicata
AAACATTAAACATAATATACGTATTGAAAATTAAATATTAAACTAGTTCTGAGAGAGAGAGAGAGAGAGAGAGAGAGAGAGAGAGAGAGAGAGAGTTTATTGAACATTATTTTCTAGACCTAGGGTTTACAATTTTTTTGTTTGAAGTTCTTTCTAGCTTTACATTTTTGTTTTCAACCTAGGGTTTACAATCTTGTTTCAGTTGTGTGTTTAGGTTTTATCTTTCTACCTAGGGTTTCTTGTTTCAGTTGTCGTTAGGTTTAAGTTTTATTTTTCTACCTAGGGTTTCTTGTTTCAGTTGTCGTTTGGTTTAGGTTTTAGTTTTCTACCTAGGATTAAAAATAAGTTTTCTAAAATAATTTACAAATTAAAATTTAAAACTTTATATAACAATTTATTTTAATTCTATTTAAAAAAACTGTAAACATTAAACACAATATACATTTTTTAACATTAAACTAATTAAAAACAACAATAAAAAACATTTTTAATAAAAAAATAATAAAAAAAAAATAAAAAACAATAATACGTACCTGTAGTAGGAAAAATGGCAACAGGGGGGTCAGTGGTAGCTCTCAAAAATGGGTACCCGTCCAGAGAAAAACGTAATCCCATTTTGCAAATTGTGAAAATGATTTGCAAAACGGTTTAAAACAAATTTTAAATAGTTTTAAAAAATGGGTGCCCGTTTTGCCATGAGCACCCGAACCAAAACGGATGCCCATTTTTGAAACAGGCACCCATTTTATATTTACGGCTCAAGCACCCGAACCATAACGGGCTCCCATTTTTAAAAAAATGGGTGCCTGTTTCTATTTGCCAATTTTTTTTGGCTGCGGACTTCCGCGGAATTGGCACTCAACTTTGTGCTTGCACCCAATACTTGACTTTTATGCATTTTTGAAAGCATAACCTTTGATCCTTTGGTTTTCTGAATTCTCTGGCATTATGTACATGACCGTACAGATGATATCAAGTTGGCATCATTGACAATACAATACATTAACTGATTTAATGCCTTGCATTATTAAAACTTAATATTTTCAAACATTCAATCAGTTACATGTCATCAGGTCTACCACCACCCCTTTTTTTAGGAAGGCCACTTGGAGACCTTCCTCCTATTCAACCTTGTTTTGGGAAGCTTTCTTGCTTGTGAGTTTCTGTGAGTGTTTTCAGTAAGATGAGTATGCTTGTTTGTATTTTATTCCTCACTGGATCCCCTAGCTTGGGGGTGGCCTTGAAAAGGCCTAGGATGGGAGGTGAGCCTCCATGGTCATCCTAATCAATGGAGGTCTTCAGCTAGGCCTAGGAGCTTTGAAAACCTCTTCATTTTAAGTTTGGAATTAGAAAAAGGGAACCTTCATTGTAACCTATGTTGTATGGAAATATCATTGTGTTCATATTATGGAACGAAGTTTCCAAGACATTGTAACTATATTTTTTATGCAATTTAGGCGAGAAATCTTGTGAAGACATCATCTTTGTATGGATAAAATTTTATCAATGTGGAAATTTGAATGTGTAAATTAGATTTTTATTAGGCTATTATTTTAGGTTGGAATTTTATTATAATTTCATAATGCAAAATTTTAAACTTAGATTTAATATTAAATTTAATTGTGTTAAAAAAAAAAATTAGGTTAGTGTTTAGAAAATTCAATAAAGATTAGGGCTTGGAAATTATTATTTTAGATATCAGGGTTGGAATTATAAGTTGTAGTAAGATAAATTTTTAGAGTTTTAGTTTAGGGTAAATTGTTATATATTAAGACTTTTTTTTTAATTTATAATTTAGTCTCATATGCACACTACTTTAACTTGATTAGATTATAGTTGTTAATTGAATTTTGATTGTGTGTTTTTGCCCAACTTTTGGGCATGACATTCTACAATACTCTATTTGAATTTTAGAAAATTTGTACTATGATTTCTTCATTTGTTGTGCACATTCTTAAATGATAAATTTATCTAAAATAACATCATACCAAATATTTTGATCATTTTAGAATTATGAAACATCACTTGAAATAAAAATAAAAAATGTGTATTTTATTACTATATTTATCAGTAGATGTTATGTCAGATTGACAAAAATATACTAATAGTACTAAAATAGATGTAGGCATAGTTTATTTATACTGATAGGGAAGGATTATCATATATATATATAATAAAATTGGAGCTACAAATAAGAAAGAGCTAAGATACGAAGAAGAATCATTTTTCTTAGGAGCCTCTAGTTGCAAAGAAGATGGTGGTGCTAGAGATCTGGCAAGAACCCAAGTGATAGACAAGCATTAGCATGAACATATAATAAAATTGGAGCTACAAATTAGAAATAGATAATAGAGGAAGGAGATGAAACATTAACTTTTTTTTTAGGAGACTCTAGTTGCAAAGAAGATGTAGATGTTGGAGATGTAGAAAGAGCACGAGGAGGAATATGCTTATATAAAAATATGATTTCCTCGAATATATTTGAGAGCCATGTTGTTGCATGCTGGTCCAAGTGTGCACTTTGTACTTTAAAAGCATATGTGGGTACTACTTAACAATTATTTAGGGATGTCGTTCAAAAAGTGTTATAAACACATGAAATTCCATCACATTATTCTAGTATGTCACAAGTGAATAGGTCTCCCACAAGATTGTCACCTTTTTTTGCATCATAAAAAACAATAGATTCATTGTAAACATATGATAGCAGAAGATAATCCTTAATATATGCATGTGCCAACTTTTCCACAAATTCTGAATTGAGGACCAAATCCATGCAATTTTATAAGAAGCATGAGACCACCTCAAAGTAGTAGGTTATGCTAGAATCATGTTTCAAAATTTTTTCTCCTAATATGAACCTGAATGATTGTTAACAACATGGAAAATCAATATTGAAAATGTGTGTGGGTTTTGTAGAATCAATTGGTTGTACAATGGAGAATTCCCATTTTTGTGGTGGAATGTATATACACTTATTTATTGTCACCTTGGATATTCTAATAGGATATGGAGGTCAAAATGTGATCGAAATTGAATTAATTAGAATTTGTCAATACAAAATTTATATCAAGAAAACAAGAACAACAATTGAAGGTGTAATCATCAATTTTGATACTTGTGTTGAATGCATTATTTATAAATGACTTTACATAATACTTGAAATAAATTTTGCACATAATTCAAAGCTATTACCATTGAAAGGAATAATGGAAAAGTGACAACAATACAATGTTATAGAATGAAATTCTATTCATTGTAATATATATAGCTCAATTAAAATAGCACATTGTAATATTTATTGACATGCAGTGCGTGCTGCTTTAGTTGCAGCTACTAGTAATGACTATAGACTTGCAAGTGTTGCACATTTGTCCTATTTAGATCACCAAAGTCAAGGGTAAGAACATTATCAATAGTTTTTTGGGTCATAGTGGGCACATATGAAGTACCAATTTCATAATTGAAATTATACATCGGTGGATGCAAGAAGATGAGTCCCACTTTTGGGCAAAAAGTGGAAGTGTTTTCCCTATTTTTCAAAATTTTCTATCAATTGATGTCAAAATTTGAGGCACTTAGAGATTGGATCTCAGAAAACTTCACTAACAGCAAATATTGTGCTCAGAGTCTAGCTTTTAAATATGTAATTTATTTCAATACCCACATGGTATAAATTGTTTTTAGTAGGCATGTTTAAAAACCACTTTTTCAAAATGCCTCTTTCAGGACAAAACCACACACGTGTACAACCACCATATTTTGACCTAAATAAATAATTTTTTGGGAATCAGGAAAGATACCTAAGACACCAAATATTGATGAGCATATTTTTTCTTTTTTTTAATTGAATATATATTTTTATTTAATTTTGAATGACTGTAAAGTATATTTTGAAACCTCTGGTGTACGACAACCATAATTTGATGAAAATTTAACATTTTTTCAAAATTATTTTTTTAATCTTCAATAAAATTCTATGTAGATTGATGTCATATAATTTATTTTCAAAAAAATGTAAAAAAAAAAGTTCTTAAAGTTTTAGTGAACCTCACCATTTTAAGTTTAGGTACCAATTTTGATTAATAAATATTGTAAAAATAATAAAATTGTTCATATCACTATGAAATTTATATTTTTGAAATCTGGACAGTAAGAACTTTATTAGGTTTTCATTTCATCAAAAAATTTGATTAGGAAGGCCTTGAAAAAATTATGGCAAGACAATATTATGGTATTTTAGTGCCTTAGCCATTATTTTAGAGGTTCAAGCGTAGACTTGGTCCAACCAGACCAAGCCTATCCCGAACTGAAATCCAATGCAAAGGGTGGATTGAAAATGAAAATTTTAAAAATTGGGCACATGTTTAAAAATGCATACTCGTTTCTTAAATATAATAAATCAACATTTAAAAATGAGTTTCTAGGCATGATTTAAAAAAACAAAAACAAACGGGTGCTAGTTTTGAAACAGATACCCATTTTGAAAAAAATAAGCACCTATTTTTTGAATTTTTGGATTGGGCATCCGAGCCTAAATCGGGTTCCCATTTCTAGTAGCATTGTTCAAGTCCACAAGACTTCCGCCAAATTGGGACCCAACTTCTTCCACCTACCAACATATTGTTTATTTGTATATTGTTAGGATTGACAATAGGGCTACTTAGGAATAACTAAGCATTGTTGTTCATCAAATTGTTTGCATAATCCTCTATATTATAATCCATCATGATAAATGCATTAGTCTTGTTTTTATTGACAAGATCCCAGAGGTCAGAGATAATGAGATGATGTAAATGGGCATGATTTCATGAAATTCATAAGATCCATATTTTGATAAATGGTTTGAAAATCGACCAACCCAAATGTAGTTGGACAATTCTTGTGACAAGTTCTATAATGATATTCCCTATCAATTTGTAGGGAGCATCTAGTTTCTATGTCACTAGCATAGGTTGCACTGATACGTTCATTACTTATGAAAGGTTCTCCTAGATTTCTAAGATAACTTCCAAGCAATTGATACTTTTTGCCCAGCATAGTTGACAAAGATTGTTTTTCATTTAACAAACATCAATTGATGAAAATTGTCAAATTACTCATTCTATTCAAAATAGGAAAATTTATTTTGGTTTCACTTGAATTGTTATCAAATAGAGATCCTTTTAATGTATTTCTTGATTCCTACTGATTTTTGTCAAATTTAGAACTACTTTTTGACTTCAAATGACTAGGTTTCTTTGTTGGAGATATGTGGCTTTGAATTGATATGCATAAATTTTTTTATTTCTTTTTTTATTTTGATAGTCATCACAACCATATCATAGGAAAAATAATCTTCCTATGTTGCATCAAAAGTTTCCAACTACTATCATTTTCATTCTTTAGAAACCTAAATTTCTACAACATACCGATCCCATGAACATTTCCCAACACCTCTACATGACTTTTTTTTTGTAGACTGTTCAGATATACTAGAATTTTACCATAATTATTCATTTACTTCAATCATTCTCTTAGATTTTTTAAATTTGGACTGGCTCAAAAAACTTTTTTTTCATTTTCTCTAGTTTTAATATAATTCCTACATGAGATAGTGGAGTGTTAGGAAAGTTGCACAACTAATTGTTTGGTTTATAGTTGACATACAAAAAGTTTGTGTATGCATTACTACCTCTCATTGATATAGTAGCCATGTTATAAGAATAGGCTATTTATTCTATTGTGTCAAAGGTTCCAAGTCATTTTCATCTCTAAAACTTGGGGTTCTTGATCTTTGTTTCATAGAAACAATAATACCACTTTTAAAGATGCTTATATTTCTTATCTATTGCTTCTTTAACTTTTCTAAACCAAAATTTTAATTTTGTTAACACATCTTGCACTACATGTTTCTCTTGACATTAAATCTCCTATGAACAGTGATGACAAGCTAGAGTTGTATTTTACAAAAAAGAAAAATCCATATGCAAGTCAGATTAAGAAAATAACATAGAATCAACATTCACTATTACGTTGTTCACAATCATAACATGTCAAATTGTCATTTTCGTATTAATGTTTTTGTCAATATTATTAAATAGAATATGGTCAAATGTCAAACAAATAGAAGATGACTACTAAATTTCTTCACATTTTTCATGAGTATTCATGCTAGTTTGTTCACTGACATTAAAGAGTCAAATGCCAAATAGATAGAAAATAGCTATTACACTTGTCAGGGATAATACTATAAAATGTGAAGTTTTGTTCACTACAATCAGCAATGCAATGAGTATAATCATTTCAAATATCAATATAGAAAATCATGTTTGCATAACATGATCATACTCAGGCAAATCCATACTTTTCGAACTAGGCAAATCCATAATTTTTGAGCTAGGAAATTTTCTCATCTTTTTTATTAATATGCTTTGTTCACTACAAGATGTCACCAATTCTAGCATACATTTAAAAAATACTATACTTACTACAAAACTTAGTAACTGTGAATACTATACTTACTAAAATACTTATCAACTATGAAATTATGTAGAGTTTTCAGTTAGTGAGTTTTTTTAGCAAAAAAATCCATTCAAAATGTAAGAGCACGCAAAACGCTTAGAATTGACTTTACCTATTTTGTGGCAGAGTTTATGACAACAAAGTATTTCTAATCATGTATTTTGCACCCTAAACATGGTGAATGTAAATTTTCTCAAATACAAAATAATGGAGACAGGGTTTTAGATAATACAAAATAATTGAGACAGGGTTTTAGATAACTGAGAAAACCTTATTGAGATATCAGTACATATTTGATAAACGACAGTTAAATGTAATTTTAACTAGTTTTGTCTCAAAAAATAACTAGAAAACTAGAAACTGCATGTTATCTTAGTCTATGATATTTTCAACTACTTTGTTAATATTTTACACTTAGTTTTGGACAATTTTCTTATGTGTTCTGATGTACCATTTATGAATACACTATCTTTTTCACAATATTTTTAATTTGTTTTAATATTTTTCCAATGACGTATTACATGTAAAACAGTAAAAAATAGAGAAACAAGAATTGCAGAGATAAAAGAGACAAACAAAGAATTAGATAAACACAACAACGGTTTTATCATGGTTCACCAATTGGCTATGTCCACACTGAGTAGAGGTTTCTTATTGAAGTAAAATAGAATACCTTAAAATGGTTACAAAAGTAGCTTTAATAATAAGCTCTCAATACAAAGACTCAGAAGATGAAGAGTCTTCTTTTGGAGGGAAAGAAGAGATGTCCGTTGGACTTCATCTCAACAATCTCCCACCTGATGGCCAATAGATGCTACCACTGATCAACCATACCCATGCTCGCCCTGCTGATTTATCTTTTCTTTACAAGTCCAATAGAAGTCCTAGCACATTTTAACTTCTCTTTGGGTACAACTTTGGTGAATATGTCAGTCGGATTGACCTTAGTGTCGATCTTAACAACCTTCAGCTTTCCTTCTTTGACCATGTGTGTCACAAAGTGAGCATGTATTTCAATGTGTTTGGAGTGATGCTGAGATGTATGATTGTGATCCATGAAAATGGCACTGGGACTATCAAAGAATAAAACATAATCATCTTGTTGATACTTCATATCAGGGTGGTCCCATAATAGTGTGTCCCACATTTTTGAACATCCTGATTTTTGCTGAAATTGCACATTTTAAAGAGAATGTGTTGATTTAAGCCTTGAGAGGTCCCATTTGAAGGAGAAATTTCAAAATGGCTAGATAAAATCCTCTTGGATCAAAATCCCTTTGGTATAATCCCTCTACTCCTCACTCACACCTATAATCGAGTCTCCTTTGAACCCATCAAAATGCTGACGAAAAATCACTTTGACATTAACTTTTTGTTGGATAAAATTCTCTCATTTCAAAAACCCAAATATAGGATGATAGTACTCCAAGAAAGCTTTCCAATTATTATGAGTTATATATATATATTAAGTTTATTAAGACTTTTCTTTTTAAGTTTTACTAAACATAGGTTGTCTGACCATTTAGCGACTTCTTTGTTCGACGCTTCTAGAAAAATAGTAAATTAGAGAAAAAAATTATGAAAAATATGTAGGAAATAGGTTTTTATGTTAGCTTTCTATCAAAAAAGAATAAATTAATTTCGATATATAGAGATAGAGTTAGAGCGATCAAAGTGAACCTATGTCCAAATTATAATTAATGTCACTTCATAACTCAATAAACTATTAAATATTTAACCAAATTGAATGAAACCAAATAAATTCCTAGATATTTGTGTTACAAACCTAAATTCAAAATAATTACGTTCTTATCAATTTTATAAAAAAAGTTATGTTGATCAAAGTGAGTGTCACTCTTGAAAAATTTTGATTTTTCACAAAAATAATTTTTGAAGGAGAAGGAAAAATAAATACAAATAAATTCCATTTTTAAAAAAAATATATTTATAAACTAGAAACAAAAAGATAAAAGTCACTAGTTCACATCATCTTCAAATTCTTAATGGTTTAATGACAATTGATGTTCGAAAGCGAATTTTTTTTTCAGAATGTTCATTTCAGTGTCAAAGTTGGCCAAAAAGTGGGACACAATTTTGTGGGATCACCCATCACCAAGTAAATGTTGCAACTGAATCATCTCTTGAGCACCTTCAAAAAGAGACAAGTATTCAGCTTCAGCAGAAGAAAGAGAAATAGAGTGTTTCAACCTCGAGGGCCAGCTAATGGCAGCTCCAAAAAACATGAAAGTATAACCGGTAGTAGACTTCCTTTTATCCAAATCTCCAGCAAGATAGAAATCTGTGAAACCTTTAAACTATTCATTGTTGCCACCAAAACATAAAACATAATCTGAAGTACCTTTTAAATATCTAAGTATCCATTTAACAGCTTCCCAATGAAGCTTCCTCGGATTTCTCATGATCCTACTTACAACTCCCACCGAATGGGCTATGTTGGGATGAGTGGAAACCATAGCATACATTATGCTATGAACTGCTGATTTATAAGGAATGTTGTCCATGAATTCCTTTTCCTCTTGTGTTTTTGGACACAATTCAGAAGACAACTAAAAATGTGAAGCAAAAGGAGTAGAAACTATCTTTGCTTCAGTCATGCCAAATCTGTCCACAACTTTGTTAATGTAATCCTTTTGGGATAAAGTAATTTCTTTCTTCTTTCTTTCCTGTGTGATTGTCATACCAAGAATCTTCTTGGTTTCCCTTAAGTCCATGGAAAACTTACTTTCCAACTTTGTTTTCATCTCACCAACAATTCTAGAGCTTGTACCGGCGACCAACATGTCATCGACATATAGAAGAAGAATAACAAGCTCACCATTTGGAAGTTTCTTTTAATAAATACATGGATTAGATTCACATCTTATGAAGTTTTGATTGACAATTAAGCGATCAATTTCAAATACCACTGTCGCGAGGCTTGCTTGAGCCCATACAAACTCCTTATTAACCTGCAATAAAAATGTGCTTTTCCTTTTTCAATAAAACCTTGAGGGTGCTCCATATACAGCTCCTCATCCACATCACCATGTAGAAATGTAGTCTTGACATCAAGCTGCTCCAATTCAAGATACCACATAGCCGTGAGTCCCAAAATAGTCTGGATGGTTGTCATTTTGACAACCGGTGAATTTTTTTTAGTGAAATCAATCCCTTTTTGTTGAGCGTATCCTTTAACCACTAATCAAGATTTATAGCGTTTTGTACCTCTGCCTTCATCTTTTAGTTTATATACCCACTTGTTCTTAATTGGTTTCTAATTTGGTGTTAGAGAGACCAAATCCCAAGTGTGGTTACCTTCCAATGAACTCATTTCTTCATTCATACCAGTCATCCATCTATCTTTATCGCTGCTTAGACAAGCGACCTTGTAATTGGCTGGTTTAGCTTGCTCAGAGATCAATAATTTGGGCTCTGCCTCTTCAGCGAATAAAAATTCAAAGTGTGAAAATTTCAAAGGAATTTTCTTCTATGTGGTTGATCTCCTCAATCCTGGATTAATGCTTGAATCAAGACTGTTGTTATTGTGTATCACCATCTATGAATGACCACCAAAATCCTTTATTCTCTGTTCAATTTCACTTCTAGTCTTAGAAGATTCAAAATCAATGTGTCTATGTCCCAATTTACGAGCTCCTTGAGTCTCTTCATAAGTCCCACAACATGCATCCAAATCATATGTTGAATAAGTAAATTGTCGAGTATCCTATGTAACTCTTATCTGTCAAGTATGACCATGTTGAGTAGAGGTTACACCGTGTCCTCTGTTATTGATTTTAGATGCAACTAAAGGTTGCGTAGAAGGTAGGGAATAGCTCTACAAAAAAAATCTATGTTGTTGTGGAGGAGATGTGGGCAGGTTATGTGGGGAGGTAGTTCTTCCTGCGAATCGCAGAAGGAAGAGGAGACTCGACAGGTGTTGAAGAGCCCGTATCATAGGAGGAAACTGTGGGCACCTATGCCTCTTGACTGTTGAATCCCTCCCAAACTACAATGCGATCATGCAGAGTGCCAATGCCATGAGTAGTATGCCATAGAGAATGGGGAAAAACATCATTTGCATAATCATGTGCTTGGTTATATTGAAATAAGATATCACTTTTTGAGTGGGGAGTGAAATCGCAGTTAGAAAAATGTTGTGAATTTGGACCAATTTCAATTGGGGGAAGTCAGTGACATTATTGTCACTTGAAACATTATTATTTGGGGACTGGGTATTATAAAAAGAAAAAATAGAAACATGAGATTGTGTTATGGATGAAATTGGGGCTAAAACAGAGGTGGGTGAAAAAGACGTGTGCTAAGGATTTGTTGTGTTATAGCCTTGAGAATTAGACATGGGATGAGAATTTGCAGTATCAAACAAGGGAATATAGTTATTTCCATGTGCTTCCTCTAACAAAGATGGAAATATTATCTCATTAAAAACCACATCTCAATTCCTCACAATTTTCTTCTCTATTGGATCCCACATCCGAAAACCAAACTGATCTTCTCCATAGCCCATAAATATACATCACTGGGATTTTGAATCTAGTTTACTCCTCTTCTCCTTAGGAACATGAATGAATGCTTGATAACTAAATACTTGAATGTGAGAATAAGAAATTATCTTTCCCAACGATTCTTCTTCCGAAATGTCGAAATCCAATCGAGATGAGGGACTATGATTGATTATGTAAACAATGGTATTACAAGCTTCTGCCCAGAATTCTTTGCCCAATCTAGCATTGGAAAGCATACATCTAGCTTTCTCAAGAATGGTTCAGTTTAGCCTTTCTGCTGCCCCATTTTCTTGTGGAGTATATGGGACAACCTTGATTCTACGAATACCATAATTTGCATATAAATTATCAAACTCCAAAGAGTAGAATTCACCCCCATTATCCATCTTTAAACATTTTATTTTATGCTCACTTTGATTTTAAACAAGTGCCTTGAAAATTTTAAATTTTGAAAATACTTCAGATTTATGAGACATCATGTAAATCCACACTTTCTAAGTATAGTCATCAAGAAAAGTAACAAAATTTTGCACCTCCATAAGAAGTTACCTCTGTAGGTACGAAGACATCCGAGTGCACTATCTCCAGCGGTGTTGTCTTCTTGTCATGTCCATTCTTCAAGAAGCTAGCCCATTTTTGTTTTCCACAAAGAATTTATGTTCACAAAATTCCAAATCTGCAAATTTTAGGCATGGTAATTGATCACGGTTGAGCATCACTTCAAGGCATTTCTTTCTTATATGGCCTAAAATTTGATGCCAAAGAGCTACATCATTGGCTATGACTGTCATAGCAGCTCCCACCTCACTAGGATGCTCTAAAAGATACAAACTACTAACTCTATTGCCTTTGGAAATTACCATGGAACCTTGGTTACCTTCCATGAATCCGCAAAGAAAAATGTATGTCAGTCTTGTGTATGCAACTGACTGACAAAAATCAGATTTCTTTTTAGCTTTGGAATATGATGAACATCTTTGAGTAGTCATTGGCCTCCTCCTTCCAATGGAAAAACAACATCACCTTTGCCAATAATTTCACAAGAATTAGTATCACCCAAATTTACTTTCTTGATAATTTGTGAGCGAATCTGTGCAAGAAGTGGCATGAAAGGAGGCACTCACATCCATGACCCAAGAATTTTCTTTTGTGTCACTTGAAAAAAGTACTAAAATACCATCATCCTTGTCATGTGCAATGTTTTCTTTCGCTTTCCAAAACCCTTTCTTGCACCTTTTTGTATTTGTGACAATCTTTCTTAACATGACCAGCTTTACCACAAAACTAACAACAATTTTGTCTACCTCTTGACTGTGATCTTCTTGTAGATTGAGACCTCTGATTATTGTTGTTTCTACCTCTATTATGGCTACTTCCCCTATTTTCGGTACCCACCATTGTTAGAGCTTCGCTGGTTGAAGACTCCATATTCTTCATTCTCATGTCTTCGCTGAGAAGAGTTGCTGAAACTTCATCAAAGGATAAATTTCTCATGCTTGATGTTGTTTTCCTAACAACGGTTACAACTCCATCTCAACTATTTGGGAGAGAGCACAACAATAAGACAACCTTGTTCTCATCATCTTGTTTCATGCCAACCAAATCCGCTTGGCTGATCAAGGTATTGAAATCGTTGATATGATTTGTCATGGTCTCATCTTCCCTCATCTTTAATTTGTATAACTTCTTCATAATGAAGAATTTATTTTTTGCGGATGCCATTGAATATGTGGCAGTGAGTTTTTCCCATGCATCCTCTGTCGTTGCTTCATTCACAACATTGTACAACATGTAATCATTTAAAGAGAGAATAACTATTGCTTTGGTTTTTTCATCCAGCGATTCCCAATCTTTGTTACTAATTGTGCTTGGCTTCTTTGTCTTCCCTTCGATTGTGAGTGAGAGGATTTTCTTGATCAGCATAGATTTCATCTGTATCTTCCATATTCTAAAATTCTTCCCAGAAAATTTCTGCACTCTTAAATCTTCCATAACTTTTGAAGAAATCCTTTTAGTTTCTCAACCACCGATTCTAACCCGCTTTGATACCAATTATAAAACTATAAAAATAGATAAATGAGAATTGCAGAGATAAAAGAGACAAACAAAGAATTAGATAGACACAACAACGGTTTTATCCTGGTTCACCAATTGGCTACGTCCACACTAAGCAGAGGTTTCTTATTGAAGTAAAACATAATACCTTACAATGGTTACAACAGTAGCTTTAATAATAATCTCTCAATACAAAGAGTCAGAAGATGAAGAGTCTTCTTTTGGAGGGAAAGAAGAGATGTCTGTTGGACTTCATCTCAACATTAAATGTTTCATCTCTTAAATTGTATGTTGAATCGAGTAAATAGAAGTATTATTGTAATATCATTTTTTTCAATTTTTTATGTTGTGATATATGTCAAAGCATTTTTTAGAAAACATATATCCTATGTAAATTATCATTAGACGTCTACTCTAATTTTAGTGCAAGCTTCATTTGATTCCTTTCCTCTATATGTCTACATCATTTGTTATTAAAGTAAAAGTAAAATGACATTAAAGGGAGCCTATGTGGCTTGGAGAAGAAGGGGCATAAGGAATGCAAAGTTCAAAATCTTCAAAGTTGTTATCAAATAGAAAGTAGGGAAATGAGGAATCCATACATCCAATGGATAAAATCATCAAAGTTGTTATTTAATTTATAAAAATAGAGTTAAAGTCTCTAATTTCAAAGGTGAATTGAACCTAGAAGGGTTCTTGGATTGGATTGAAGAATTAGATAAATACTATGAGAGGGAAGGAATTGAGAAAATTGGTCTAGGAAGGTTCAAGGTTGCAACATTAAATATGAAGTCTCATGCTATTGTATGTTGAGAGAATCTCAAAACATCAAGAAAAGTCAAGGTAAGAAGAAAATCAAACTATGGTCAAAGATGTTAACACATTTGAAGACTAAGATTGATGACCTTAGATTATCAGCAAAATTTCTTTACAGAATTCCAAAATCTAAAAGAGTACTCCAGATCTACTAGTATTGAAGAATTTATGAAGCTGTAGATTCATTTCTTGTAAGATACCACATTAGACTCTTGAAAATAGCTCCGCTAAAATCACGCTTTAAACCTATCTCTCCTTTCATTCCATATATGAGTTTTTATAATGATCTATGAAACTAATTTATCTTTTTTCCATTTTAACAAATACATTCATTCAATCTTGCAAGATTTTATGTCGAAAGCTAGCTCTAATATATAAAATTAGCTCCACAAACAGATCATATATATATATATATATATATATATATATATATATATACACACACA
>MU225243.1:827063-841155 GCA_018584345.1 Thuja plicata
TCATTTTAAATATTCACCCATTGGATAGAATAAACTACTATTAAAATAAGTTGTTCAATACCAATTAAATCTGATTATGATATTAAACCTATTAACTATCAATGCTAAGCACTAATCTAACTAACCCGACTAGTCTAACCTATCAACTACCTACTAACTAGCTAACTAACCTATCCACCTATCTACTAACCTATCACCTCACCTATCTTCTAGCCTATCACATCACCCCCTCTTATCCCCATGGCCCACTTGCCAAGTGGGTGGGGGGGAATTTGAAATCCCAATCTATTAAAAAACGTGGCTTGAGTTCATGAAGGGAAAATCCTTGTTGAAAAGGAGCGCATGTTTTCAAGGAGAGGTGGGGTCCCCTCAAGTCTTTCCCCTATGCAACTACCTTAAGGCTTCCTTGTCCTAGGGATGTGCATCTATCCCCATGTCAGACCAAACTTGTATGGAATGGGGAAAGGGTCTTGTCTTGGGAAAAGTATTAAGTACCAAGTCAGCCCCCACATAAAATTTCACGTGGGCAAGGAGGTAAGAAGGGGAGTATGTGGGTGGGTCCCACTAGGAGGTTAGACAAGATAGTATGGATAGCATTAATATCATTTTATTTTATTTTTCTTTTTTTGAATGATTAATGTGATCTCTCCACACACACATACCTCTGCCAAAGAAGAGGGTAAAAAGGTAAGAGGAAAGGTTTATGTGGGGCCCACGAGAATGGATGCAGAACATTAACCTCCCCCAATAATAAGGACTATGCATTAACATTAAAAGGGTGATTAAAAGGGATGTTTAGAAGGGGTAATAAAGGGGAATATATAGAGAATATTCTCTATGTAAACATTAAAAGGGTGATTAAAAGGGATGTTTAGAAGGGGTAATAAAGGGGAATATATAGAGAATATTCTCTATGTAAAAGGGGGAATTAAATCCCTCCCCGTACATTTTCCAAAGAGCATTCTTGCTCTAAATTTAGGAAAATGTCATGGTATGGTTTGTTTACTTATTTATTTTTTATCATTGATTATTGATTTCTTTTTTTTGAGTAGTTTCTTTTTTTTGTAGGCATTTGATTTATTTTAATATTGTAAATACACTAAATGACCTATAGATTGATTATTAGTATAGTTAAATTTTTCATAAATCTACTAACTTGTTTATTTAATAATTGTTGACAAGATTATCCTTCTCAAGGATTGGGGATACAATCATTTTTTTTAAGGTAAAGTATTGATAGAATTTTGAATTCCAAAAGAAGAATGTAGTGTTCTTGACTTGAAAGCTTAAAGTCACATACATTTAAGAGATTAAAAGATTTAACAATCCACAAGATTTACATGCTATGAATTCCATTACAAAAAGAATAAGAGCTTTTTACATCTTGCTTAACAAAGCTTACAAAATGGACATTACAACACTTAACAAAAGAGTGAACCTCAATACAAGGAGTAGTCATGCAACAATAAATTTTCTCTCTCACAACAACACCAAAATGATGACTTCTCCCAAGCTTTTCCACATCCAACTTGACTTCAAAACTTGCAAATACATGAGGGGAACCATGGGAAGCTCATCTCCCAACCAAGGTCTCAAGGAGACCACCCCTGAGCTTGGAGAACCAAGGCTAAACAAGATAACACATCCAAATTCTCACAACTTAACATGTATGCACAACACAACAATTTACTCCTAACCAAGGCTTCACAAATGAGTTTTCCAAACTCATTAAAGTACGGTGAAGGTGGGATTTTTCAAGGAGGAGAATGCTATTGCATTTTCAAATTCCTCAACAAGAGTTTTTTCATGCCTTTCCAAGGCTACATTGACATTCCTTCCATATACACATTTGGTCATTTCTATACCAAAACAATATTTATAACATGACTTAATGGAGCCCATACTCTATGAAATTATCCCTCTTCTCCAAGAGAAGAGACTCTCACTACAATGGAGAGCCCAACTAACCCCTTCACCCAAGGCCACTTCTTCTCTTCCCAAAGGGTGAGTAATGCCTTAAACTCCCATGAACAACACTCCCAAGCCAAAGGAACAAGAAATGATACAAAGTCCAAATGCATTCCTAACCCAACACATAACAACAAAATCTACATACAACAACACTATACAAGATTTACATATATGAACACCATACAAGATTTACATATTCATAAAACAATAACATACAAATCTAAAATACAAGAGTATTTCTCCATGGCAAGAATCCACCAACCTTGGTCTAAGAAAAATGGCAAGAATCTAGTTGAGAAGAAGCCCTTATCCTTTACTTTTCCTTCCTCCAACCCTAATTGTCTTTAAAATTAGAGAGTGGGTGAACACCCACTAAGTTTCTCTAAACCCTCTAAAAAGACCCCTGGAAGTGTACTCAAGACCTATCAATTAATGAGACATGTCCTCTAGTCCTTTTGTCTTACCTCTTGTCTCCCCTCTTAATTGAGAGTTTAGTAAATAGTGTGGGACAAGTTAGATGCATGAGGTCATTTCTATTTTCGCCACTTTTAAAAATTAGGCATTTTAGAGAGCCATAATGGTGATCTAGGTTTTCCCCATAGGTAAAACTAGCCCCCAACGCAATGTACCCCCCTAGGGTTAACTAATTTTGGCCAAAAATACACTCTAGGGTCACTTTTGACCACTCCAAAGTACTCATAAAGTTTAAATCCGAGTTCCAACTTGATGTGATCCCTACAAGACATCTATATGAAAGTGGGATTAACATCCTATAAGGTTTGGTGATTCTTGCCCAAGCCCTAATTTGACATGTCACCATCCACATGGACAATACAAGTGTCAAGTGACACCAAAAAAAATACACATCACATTCACAATGACATGTCCAAACAACAACATGAATTTAAACTATTAACACACATTTAGATTACGTTTACAACAAAGATCACATTACAACGAGGTTTCAATCCCTTATTGGATTAAACCTTGGCTTACTCAATTCACATGTGTTTAGCCCTGATTCTTTGAATAATTCTATGGTTCTTTTTCTTGCACACTAAACTCGAGCATTAGTAGTCCAAGATAATAAAATACATGCAATATACATTTTCAATTCATAATTAACAACATTAATCAATAAGTAGAATTAAATTAAGGTAATTGCAATTTTCATACAGAAATGTTTAAAACATAATAATTCCATGATCATCATGACATAACATCCATGAAATAATCAAGTCTAATCATGATCTGATCTTCTCATCAATTCACTTATCTAACATATATAATTAAAATCAACCACATGTTCTAGGTCTAATCCATATCAAAATGTAATTCCATACAATATAATTATCATCATAAACATAATATCTCAAGTCTCTGTCAGGATAATAAAAAAGTGTATCAATATATCAAAATAAGTGTATCAACTGAGCTATGATGGGTCGGCGTGAGGCCTCACATCCTCCCCCACTAGGCATGAACTTCCTCCTGGAGTTCATAAAAAAGATATGGGTACTGAGATCTCATCTATGCTGCATCCTCCCATGAAGCCGTGACCTAATCATAACAATCTCATTGGACCCTAACCTGGTCCAGCTCTTGGCCTCAAAGTGCAAGGGTCCATCAGGATATAATATGAATGGGCTTTAGTGCCATCTGTTTGTCTGAATCCACCTGCAAGGCATCCCAATCTATAACGTGAGACTCATCATAAATATATTTCCATAACACAGATACATGAAACACATTGTGGATGCGTGATAGGCCAGGTGGCAAGGCTAGATGGTAGGCAACTGGTCCTATCCTCTCCAATATCTCAAAAGGTCCAACAAAGCAAGGCAGTAACTTAGAGCCCTTTCCAAAATGGATTGGACTCTTATGTGGGTGCACTCTCAAAAAGACCCTATCTCCAACCATATACTCACGATCAACCTGCTTCACATCTGCATACTTCTTTTGTCAATCCTGAGCCTCTGTAAGACATTATCTAATCAAGACTACCTGGTGCTCCATATCCTTGACCAAATGGGGTCCAATAGATACTCTATCCTCAATCCTATCCCAACTCAGTGGTGTCCTTCATGGTCTACCATACAAGGCCTGATATGGCGGCATACCTATAGAAGAATGATTCCCATTATTATAGGTGAACTCGACTAGATGTAGGTATTCCTCCCACTTGAACTGATGGTCCATCACATACATATGTAACATATTCTCTAACACCTGGTTAACCCTCTCTATGTGTCCGTCTGTCTGAGGGTGATATGCTATACTGAAATTTAGTCTAGTGCCCAACGCTGCCTGTAACTCTCTCCAAAAAGCTGATGTGAACAAGGAGTCTCTATCAGAGATGATCTTATGGGAAATTCCATGAAGTATGACAATATCTCACAAAAATTCTTGGGCTACGTCTCATGCTGTGAATGTAGTACGCACGGGTGAAAATTGGGCAACCTTGGTCAACATGTCGACTGTCACCAAGATAGCATCATGGCGGTGAGAAGACATAGGGAGACCAACAATGAAGTCCATAGATATAGTATCCCACTTCCACTCGGCAATCTCATGTTGCTGCAGAAGCCCACCTGGATGACTATGCTTTGCCTTAACTCTCTGGCACTCCAGACATCTAGCAACTATGCTGGCAATCTACAACCTCATGCCCGACCAATGATACAACTGTCCAAAATCAGCATGAAACTTCTTAACTCCTGGATAAGCTGCATAAGGTTCTCTGTGAGCCTCAAGCATAATAAAATCTCACAAGTCACCCATAGAAGGTACATAGATGCATCCCCTATGACGTAGCAGTCCATCAGACTCTAAAGAATACTCTAGAAATCTCCCCTCAAGGGGTCTCTGAGAATGGGTAAACTCATAAACCTGCACATATAATCCATCCTCTGGCAAGTGATGCAAAATGCGCTCCCTCAAATCTATACTAGAAGTCATAGATGAGAGCTCGTGTCACCTCCTACTCAAGGCATCTACAACTACATTCTCCTTCCCCTTGATGTAATGAACATTAAAATCATACTCACATAGAAATTCCATCCATCTCCTCTTCCTAGCATTAAGATTGGGCTATGTAAAGATATACTGTAGGCTCTGGTGATTTGAATGAAGCTCAAATCGGTGAACTAGAAGGAAGTGTTTCCATTTCACTAAGGCATGAACCACCGCTATGAGTTCTAGGTCATCAGTGGGATAATTAAGCTCATGAGTCTTTAGCTTCTGAGACTCAAAAGCTATAGGACGACCCTCCTACATAAGGACCGCTCCCAAGGTCCAATCCTCTCCAATATCTCAAAAGGTCCAACAAAGTGAGGCGCTAACTTAGTTCCCTTTTCAAAATGGATTGGACTCTTATGCGGGCACACTCTCAAAAAGACCCTATCTCCAACCATATACTCACGATCAACCCGCTTCACATCTGCATACTTCTTTTGTCGATCCTGAGCCTCTCTAAGATGCTATCTAATCAAGACTACCTACTACTCCGTATCCCTGACCAACTAGGGTCCAATAGATACTCTATCCTCAATCTTGTCCCAACTCAATGGTGTCCTACATGGTCTACCATACAAGGCCTGATATGGCGGAATACCTATAGAAGAATGATGCCTATTATTATAGACAAACTCAACCAGATGTAGGTATTCCTCCCACTTGACCTAATGGTCCATCACATACATACATAACATATCCTCTAACACCTGGTTAACCCTCTCTATGTGTCCGTCTGTTTGAGGGTGATATGCTGTACTAAAATTTAGTCTAGTGCCCAACATTGTCTGTAACTCTCTCCAAAAAGCTGATGTGAACAAGGAGTCTCTATCAGAGATGATCTTACAAGAAATGCCATGAAGTCTGACAATATCCTACAAAAATACCTAGGCTACATCTCATGCTATGAATGTAGTATGCACGGGTGAGAAGTGGGCAACCTTGGTCAACGTGTCGACTATCACCAAGATAGCATCACGGTGGAAAGAAGACATAGGGAGACCAACAATGAAGTCCATAGATACAGTATCCCACTTCCACTCGGCAATCTCATGTGGCTGCAGGAGCCCACCTGGATGATAGTGCTCTGCCTTCACTCTTTGGCACTCCAGAAATATAGCAACTATGCTGGCAATCTGCAACCTCATGCCCGGCCAACGATATAACTGTCTCAACTTGGCATGCAACTTATTAACTCTTACATGAGCTGCATAAGGTTCTCTATGAGCCTCAAGCACAATAAACTCTTGCAAGTCACCCATAGAAGGTACATAGATGTGTCCCCTATGACGTAGAAGTCCATCAGACTTTAAAGAATACTCTGCAAATCTTCCCTCAAGGGGTCTCTGAGAATGGGTAAACTAACAAACCTCCACATATAATCCATCCTTTGGCAAGTGATGCAAAATGCACTCCGTCAAATTTGTACTAGAAGTCATAGATGAGAGCTCGTGTCGCCTCCTACTCAAGGCATCTGTAACTACATTCTCCTTCCCCTTGATGTAATGAACATCAACATCATACTCACACATAAATTCCATCCATCTCCTCTACCTAGCATTAAGATTGGGCTGTGTAAAGATATAATGTAGGCTCTGGTGATCTGAATGAAGCTCAAATCGGTGACCTAGAAGGAAGTGTTGCCATCTCACTAAGGCATGAACCACCACTACGATTTCTAGGTCATTAGTGGGATAATTAAGCTTGTGATTCTTTAGCTTCTGAGACTTTAAAGCTATAGGATGACCCTCCCACATAAGGAATGCTCCAATACCATCCAATGAAGCATCCATCCATACAAAAAAATTTGCTGAAGGATCTGGCACTGCTAAAATCAGTGCACTAGTGAGGGCTCTCTTGAGCTCCTGGAAATCTCTCTCACACTTCTCTGTCCATTCATACTTCTTCCCCTTTCTCTAAAGGGAGGTGATGGGATGAGCCACTCTAGAAAATCCTACCATGAAGTGTCTTTAATATCATGCTAAGACCATAAAACGTCTGACCTCGGTGACACTAGTGGGTGCTGGCCAATCCGTAATGGCTCTAATCTTCGATGGGTCTACAGAGATCCCATTTCTAGATATAACATGACCAAGATAATGCACCTTAGGTCTAAAGAAGGCACACTTTGACAAGCTGCCATATAAGTGATTCTCTCTCAAACGTTGCATAACCTATCTCAAATGCTCCTCATGCTCCTCCTCATTGTGAGAATATATCAAAATGTCATCAAGGAACACTACCACAAATTTATCCAAGAGTGTACAAAATAATCCTTTTATGAGGCTCATGAACACAACTAGAGCATTCGTGAGGCCAAATGACACTACTGTGAACTCATAGTGACCATACCTCATGCGAAAAGTAGTCTTGTGGATATCACTTTCCACAATCCATAACTGATGGTACACCGACTTCAAATCTATCTTCAAGAATAGTTAGGCACCCTACAATTGATCATACAAATCATCGATCCTGGGGTGTGGGTATCAGTTCTTGATTGTTACTTTATTCAACTGTCGATAATCAATGCACAATCTAAGTGATCCATCCTTCTTCTTCAAAAAAATCACTGGTGCACCCCAAGGTGATACACTAGGTTAGATATGCCCTTTCTCCAAGAGCTCTTCTAACTAAATCTTGAGCTCATTGAGCTCATGTGTGGTCATCCTATAAGGTGCTCTAGATATGGGCTCATCTCTTGGTACAAGATCTATGTGAAAATTAACTGCCCTAGGTGGAGGCATACCAGGTAGCTCAGTAGGAAATACATCTGCAAACTCCTGAAGAATAGGATAATCCTCGAGTGAAGGCTACCCCTCTGAATCCTCCTCTCTATCACTAATGGTGATGGAAAATAACTGACATCCCTTCCGCATGCACTGCCTAATCTGCATAGCAAAAACTATGAGAAGGGATATGGGTCTTTGTACCCCAAATATCACCATAGAAGTACCGTGATCATCAACACACTCAACCCTCTTCTAACAATAGTCCATCTTGGCGCTATGGGCATATAGAAAATCCATGCCAAGGACCACATCATAAGAACCTAGAGGGGTAATACAAAGATCAGTCATCTTGATTAAGTCTCCAATCTGAATCTGACAACTGCAAACTAAGGAACTAACAGACACCCTAGCTCTTGAAGCTAACTCGACCTCCCAACCGACATCCTGTCTAACTGCCACTAGCCCACAACGCTCCACTGCATAGGGAGATATAAAGGAGTCTGTGGCTCCTAAATCAAATAAGATACAAACACTGATACCCTGAATCATAACTGTGGCCTCTATGACTGTGGCTTGGTGCTCAGCCTGGAGGTTATCAACCGCCTATAAAAACTCTATGTGATCTACCCATATCTCCAACTGTAGGCTCTGAGGTAGCCCCTCTCTGACCACTAGCTGACTTTCCCTATGGGCACTCTCTCACTATATGACCCATACCACCACAAGTGTAACATGGCCCTCAGGTCTGAATATGTACTCCCTATGTCCTAGGCTGCTGTGACCCTCCGGTCCTACTAGAACCACTGTATCTGCCCCTAGAGGACTGTTGAGCCCTAGCTAGCTGTGCCTAAGGGGTCTGTGTCCTCTGATCCTATCTAGGACCTTAAGACTGCTACTGTTTGGGCTTAGAGCCTTGATAACCCTATGAATGCCTCTATTTGGAATCCTGTTGAGATCTCTGCTGCTGAGACTATTGACCCTTAAAGGATCCTGCTGAGTGATTTTGTTTCCCTTTCTAAGGTGGTCTCTGCTGTCTTGACTATTGGGAGGAGGGGTTTCGATGCTGAGACCGATCCCAAGACTCATGTCTAGTACGGATGTCCTTGGCTATAAGTGTCATCTCAACTGTCTCTCTGAATGTGATAGGAAAGGATAGGCGTACTATTCCCTGAATAGACATATTAAGTCCCTTAATGAAATGGTGGATACGCAGTTTCTTGTCCTTCATGTAATCAACATAAGGAAGGAGCTTTAGAAATTGACTCTCATATTGGGCTACTGTGAGGCCTCTCTACTGGAGATCTTGGAATTCCTCTATCTGTCTCTGTCTGAAATGCTTGGAGAGATACCTCTCTCAAAAATGGACCACAAAAGCCTCCCAAGTGAGTGTGTCAATACTCACTCCACCTATGGACACCTCCTGCTCCCACCAAGTGGAAGCCTTCTCTCATAGGAGATGAACTACAAGTCATGCCTTTAGATTACTCCCATAAGGGCGCAATCCAAAACATCATTGTAAACTCTGTAACCAGGCCTCTGCTATTGATCCATTAGTGGATCCCAAAAACAAGGGTGGCTAGAGTCACAATAAATCTTGGATCTCATCTCCAACATCTCTAGGGGGTCTCTCTTTGGCATGTATCTCATGCTCGCGTGGTATTAAAACCCAATGAACTGACTCAACCTCTTGATCATCATGACCCTCAACAGACCTGGGTGGGGGACTCCTACTTCTCTCTTTGCTAACTCCTCTATCATTTTCTGAAATATGTGCTTCCCCTTTAGGAATCTGCTGCTAAACTATGGGTGGTAGTCTCTATTGAATTACCCCAATCAGATTTTGGAGAACATCCAAAATATCTTGGTTAGGGTTCTGGGGTGGTGGAGGTGGTGGTGGTGGTGGTGGTGGATCCTCCTGTCCCGCCCCAACATGGGGAGCTCTACGACCTCTACCTCATCGGTTAGCTCTAGTGACGGAGGCATCCTACACAATAATTTAATTTTTGAATGAGTTGAAATGTAATGGGTTAGGTTCCTAGTGTCGAAACACTACTCTGATACCAAAATGTCATGCCCAAAACTAGGGCAAAATACAGAGACAATTTTTTTTTGTAAAACACAAGTACATACAACTAACAATGGATGACTTGAGGTAATGTGATTACATGGTGACATTATCCTTCAATTTGTAAGGTATATTCATAGGTTGAATTAGGGTTACATCACATACGAATGCAGAGTTTGAGAATTAGCTTGATGTACGAGTTAGATGAACTCTTAGGTCAGAATGAACTAACTATGGTTTAATGTTTATCCACGTGCAATATCGTGATGGTAATCTAGTTGATAAAATCATGTGTCAAATTAAGTTGATCTAGTATTCACTTGATTTCTTAACCTTGATTGCAACTAATTCAATTAAATCTAGATCCAATTCTCTTTCGACATTAACCACTAATTTGAAATCTAATAATCAAAATCTAATCTAATTCTTAACCTACTAAAATCAATTTTAATTAAATTCACCCCTTCAAATAAAACCCATGTGACTATAGTCCATTAATCCCCTAATAAATTAACCCCTAACCCTTTTGAACATACGAGCAACATATTTCAATTGACATAATAAAATTAAATTAACAACTAACTATTCATTTTAAATTACTTGAATAAATCTATTTCTCTAATATACTATTCAATTTCCATTAACAACGTGAAATACTAAATTATTATTCTTTAATCTAAAAACTACATCTTTTAATCTAATAACTAACTACACCATTAAATAAAACTATATCTAAACAAAACTATATGATTTAAATAAAACAATAAGAAATTAACCCCATTTAACTAATTTAAACTTATTAATATCAATGATTCATTTTAAATATTCACCCATTGGATAGAATAAACTACTATTAAAATAATTTGTTCAATACCAATTAAATCTGATTATGATATTAAACCTATTAACTATCAATGCTAAGCACTAATCTAACTAACCCTACTAGTCTAACCTATCAACTACCTACTAACTAGCTTACTAACCTATCCACCTATCTACTAACCTATCACCTCACCTATCTTCTAGCCTATCACATCACCCCCTCTTATCCCTATGGCCCACTTGTCAAGTGGGTGGGGGGGAATTTGAAATCCCAATCTATTAAAAAAAGTGGCATGAGTTTATGAAGGGAAAAGCCTTGTTGAAAAGGAGCGCATGTTTTCAAGGAGAGGTGGGGTCCCCTCAAGTCTTTCCCCTATGCAACTACCTTAAGGCTTCCTTGTGCTAGGGATGTGCATCTATCCCCATGTCAGACCAAATTCATATGTAATGGGGAAAGGGTCTTGTCTTGGGAAAAGTATTAAGTACCAAGTCAGCCCCCACATAAAATTTCACATGGGTAAGGAGATAAGAAGGGGAGTATGTGGGTGGGTCCCACTAGGAGGATAGACAAGATAGTATGGCTAGAATTAATATCATTTTATTTATTTTTTATTTTTTTGAATGATTAATGTGATCCATACACATACCTGCACCAAACAAGAGGGTAAAAAGGTAAGAGGAAAGGTTTATGTGGGGCCCATGAGAATGGATGCAGAACATTAACCTCCCCCAATAATAAGGAATATGCATTAACATTAAAAGGGTGATTAAAATGGATGTTTAGGGGGGTAATAAAGGGGAATATATAGATAATATTCTCTGTGTAAAAGGGGGAAATAAATCCCTCCCCATACATTTTTCAGAGAGCATTCTTGTTCTAAATTCTAGAAAATGTCATGGTATGGTTTGTTTTTTGTTTTTTTTTTATCATTGATTATTGATTTCTTTTTTTTGAGTAGTTTCTTTTTTTTTTGTAAGCATTTGATTTATTTTAATATTTCAAATACACTAAATGACCTATAGATTGATTATTAGTATAGTTGACTTTTGCATAAATCTACTAACTTGTTTATTTACTAATTGTTGACAAGATTATCCTTCTCAAGGATTGGGGATACAATCATTTTTTTTAAGGTAAAGTATTGATAGAATTTTGAATTCCAAAAGAAGAATGTAGTGTTCTTGATTTGAAAACTTAAAGTCACATGCATTTAAGAGATTAAAAGATTTAACAATCCACAAGATTTACATGCTATGAATTTCATTACAAAAAGAATAAGAGTTTTTTAAATCTTGCTTAACAAAGCTTACAAAATAGACATTACGACACTTAACAAAAGAGTGAACCTCAATACAAGGAGTAGTCATGCAATAATAAATTTTCCCTCTCACAACAACACCAAAATGAATACTTCTCCCAAGCTTTTTCACATCCAACTTGAATTCAAAACCTGCAAATACATGAGGGGAACCATGGGAAGCTCACCTCTCAACCAAGGTCTCAAGGAGACCACCCCCGGGCTTAGAGAACCAGGGCTAAACAAGATAACACATCCAAATTCTCACAACTTAACATATATGCACAAAAAAAAAAATTTACTCCCAACCAAGGCTTCACAAATGAGTTTTCCAAACCCATTGAAGTAGGGTGAAGGTGGGCTTTTCCAAGGAGGAGAATGCCATTGCATTTTCAAATTCCTGAACTAGAGTTTTTCCATGCCTTTCCAAGGCTACATTAACATTCCTTCCATATACACATTTGGTCATTTCTATACCAAAACAATATTTACAACATGGCTTCATGGAGCCCATACTCCATAAAATTATCCCTCTTCTCCAAGAGAAGAGACTCTCACTACAATGGAGAGCCCAACTAACCCCTTCACCCAAGGCCACTTCTTCCCTTCGCAAAGGGTGAGTAATGCCTTAAACTCCCATGAACAACACTCCCAATCTAAAGGAACAAGAAATGATACAAAGTCCAAATGCATCCACAACCCAACACATAACAATAAAATCTACATACAACAACACTATACAAGATTTACATATATGAACAGCATACAAGATTTACATATTCATAAAATAATAACATACAAATCTAAAATGCAAGAGTATTTCTCCATGGCAAGATACCACCAACCTTGGTCTAAGAAAAATAGCAAGAATCTAGTTGAGAAGAAGCCCTTATCCTTTCCTTTTCCTTCCTCCAACCCTAATTATCTTTAAAATTAGAGAGTGGGTGAACACCCACTAAGTTTCTCCAAACCTAGCAATTAATGAGACATGCCCTGTAGTCCTTTTGTCTTACCTCTTATCTCCCCTCTTAATTAAGAGTTTAGTAAGGAGTGTGGGACAAGTTAGATGCATGAGGTCATTTCCATTTTCGCCACTTTTGAAAAGTAGGCATTTTGGAGAGCTATAATGGTGATCTAGGTTTTCCCCATAGGTAAAAAATAGCCCCCAACCCAAGGTACCCCCCTAGGGTTAACTAATTTTGGCCAAAAATACACTCTAGGGTCACTTTTGACCCCTCCAAAGTACTCCTAAAGTTCAAATATAATCACTTATACCTTTGCTCAATAATGTTCTTCTCTGTGATGATTGTCTCACTGTTTGTCAGTGTCAGCTTATTGATTAGGACTGAATTGAAGACTTTATTCTCCTTCAAATTTTATTTACCATCTTTCCTCTTCTCTTGTTCACCCCACAATTTGTAATGAATTGGGTTTGTCTCTATATAGACATGATTTCCCCTTGTCTTGGCTTTCTTGATTCTTGGCATGTTCCACAATTCTTTCCAATAGATTTAAAGAAAACTCTAGTTTTCTCTCAAATAGATCTTCTTGCCAACTGGACAAATCAGCTTTAAATCACTTACTTATCTTTGGCTTTATCTGGATGATTAAAATAGTGATAAGTATCCGTTAATTCTATCTTTAGCTTCTTGACAGCTAAGCATTTTGTCATTTTCTGAACTCTCCATTCTGTTGGTCAATATTTCAGTTAGTTATCGGTGATAACTGACTATTTCGTCAGTGTGACTGCAGTTTTCATCAGGATCTCCATCCTTGTCTTCTTCGTCAGGAAACACTGAAATTATTTCTGTTGGGTTACTTTGTGTTTTGATCTTCGAGAAACACTGTAACTCTGCTCATCGATAATGTTGTGTATTAGCTCATTGGGTAACACTGTGACTCTTCTCTTTTACTCTAACCGTCGGTGTGCACTCTGTCGGTGTATGCAGTCACTTAGTGAATAATTGACTTGCATGCATTACTGATAACATAGTCTTGATTCATCCGTTCTTTGAAGTCTTTGGCAGTATTAACATGACTATATAGATTATATCAAGTTGACATAAATGACAATACAATACATTAACTGATTTAATGCCTTGCATGATCATCAACTTAATATCTTCAAACATTCAATCAGTTACATGTCATCAATCTCTCCCTTTGGCATTGATGGAAACATACTACATTAT
>MU225243.1:841205-876403 GCA_018584345.1 Thuja plicata
ATATCTTCAAACATTCAATCAGTTACATGTCATCAATCTCTCCCTTTGGCATTGATGGAAACATACTACATTATCATACTATACTATTACTAATACAATATGAAATATACAGTTTCATCAAGATTTTATAATGTAACTAATACAAATTTTTGGCTACTGGTAAGCTCAAATAGCTTAGATTTGATTCTTGCAGCTTTCTTTTTTTGATGTGATGTATTCTCCTTCTGTGTCAAACTCTCTCCCTCTGACTGTTCTCCTTTCTTGTGATGTCTTTTGTAAGTAATTCTCTTCCTTTGTGTGTACACTCCCTTTCTTGTTTATATGTCTCCCTTTGGATACTTGATAGATATGATTTGTATCTCTCCCTGAGATGATAATGGATATATAATCTCTGTATGATAATGAGTTATCTCTCTCCCTTTGACATCAATGCCAAATATCTTTTAAAGAAATGTATTTGATAGTAATGTCAAACAAATCTTTTCTATCCATAATATGCTCCTTGAATTTCCCAATCCATCAGTAATAACTACGGTGCTCTTAGTAGCTAAATACCTTGTTGTGTATAGATGTATCTTTGAAGTTCATTTCTCTGCTTGCATCAACATGAGTGATATTTTGATAGTATATAGGTTGATGCAGCCTTCTAGTCATTTTACTAACTAGTAGACAAGGGTTTGACCCCTAGTCTCTTTCTCAAGTACTCAAATGCATCCTTGGGCAGTGGCTTGGTGAAGATGTTGGCCAATTGTTCCTTTGATTGCACATACTCAAGTATCACTTCCTTTGCCTGAACTTTTTCTCTCAAATAATGATACTTGATGCCAATATGCTTTGTTTTAGCATGCATGACTGGATTCTTGGAAATTTTTATTGCACTTATATTATCACAATAGATAATTACTGGTTCTAAAATTTTCATATGAATACCTTCCAGTAACTGTTTGATCCATGTAATATTTGAGTATTTTACAGCAACAAAAACATACTCTACCTCTGCAATAGATTAAGAGATGCATCCTTGCTTCTTGCTGATCCATGTGAGAAGTCTATCACCCATAAATAATGCTCCTCTAGTTGTGCTCTTTCGGTCATCAATATTTCCAGCCCAATTAGTGTCGGTAAAAACCTTAAGTTCAAAATTGCCTTCTCTTCTATACCATAAGCCATATTCCTCGGTATTTTTTAGATATCTTAGAATTCTTTTGATAGTAGTCATATGTAATTCTCTGGGATTAGAAAAAAATCTAGCAACTATTCCTACTGCATGTGAAATAGTTGGTCTAGTATGTATAAAATACATGAGTTTCCCAATCATTGATTTGTACAAAGCCTGATTTACCTCTGATGACTTTTCTTCCTTTGTCAACTTACATCCAATTACCATCACTGTTCCAACTAGTTTGGACTCTTCCATCTTGAATATTTTCAGTACTTCTTTGATGTACTTGGATTATGTAATGAAAATACCTTCATCTTGTTGCATGATCTGCAGACCAAGAAAGAACTTGATCTCTCCAAACATAGACATCTCAAACTCTTTCTCATTTCATTTGCAAATGATTTAGATAGCATATCATTGCCTCCAAATATGATTTCATAAAAAAAATATCAATAATCAAAATGTTAGCATCAGTATCTTCCTTCAAATAAATATTACTCTTTTCACTAGTCCTTACAAATCCAATACTTATAAGATAGGAATGAAGTCTTTCATACCAGGCTCAGGGTGCTTGTTTCAATCCATACAGGGCTTTGTGTAGTCTACATACCATGTCCCTTTTTCTGGTAACAAACCCTTCTGGTTGTTCAATGTATACCTCTTCTTCAAGTATTCCATTTAGGAATGTAGGCTTGACATCCATTTGATATACCTTGAATCCTTTATATGAAGCATAAGAAAGTAATATTCTTACTTATTCTAGCATAGCAACGGGTGAAAAGGTTTCTACATAGTCAATTCCTTCTTCTTGTGCATATCCCTTGCATACTAGTCTTGCTTTATTTCTGGTGACTTCTCCATTCTCATTCAAATTTTTCTTGAATATCCATTTTGTACCGAGGACATTCTTGTCATCTGGTCTTGGTACAAGTGTCCATGTATTGTTTTTCTCTATCTGCTTAATCTCTTCATTCATAGCACTTATCCATTCAACATTATCTAGTGCAACATTGATAGATTTAGGTTCATAATCACAAATAAGACAACTTTTATTTAGAGACTTACTTCTATTTCTCATACCGTCCTTCTTGTCTCCTATGATCTGGTTCTATGGATGGTTCCTTTTGACATATCTAGCAAGTAAAGGTTCAGCTCTGTGTCTATCATCTTGATCATCATTTTGTTCTTCATTCTGTTCTTCATAACTTTGTGCATCATTTTGAGCAATATTTTGATAGTCAGTATTTGCAGCTTGATGTTCGGGTGCAATGATCTGTTGCTCAAGAGCTCTACATTATTGGTCAGGTAGAGTGTCAGGTTCCTCATTGTAAGTGAACCTATTGTAGTCCACTGGTTCTTTAGTGCTTTCCTTTTCATTCTTCTGTGAAAATTCATTTATTTTTACATTTGCACTTTCAACAATTTTGTTAGAGGCTTTGTTTAGACATTTATAAGCCTTTCTCTTGGTAGAATACCCTATAAAGATTCCTTCATCACTCTTGGAGTCAATTTTTCCATTTCCATCATCTTTTAAGATATAACATTGACTTCCAAATTTTTTGAAATAACTTACATTTGGTGTGTATCCATACCATAGCTCATAAGGTGTCTTTTTGGTGTCTTTCTTCAATTGTACTCTGTTCAATGTGTAAACAACAGTACTGAAAACTTCCCTCCAGAATATTTGGGTGATGGATTTCTCTATCATCAGTGTCCTTCCATAATCAACTATGGATATGTTCCTTCTTTTAGCAATTCAATTTTGTTGTGGTGTTCTCAGTGCAGAGACATGTCTTTTGATTCCATGCTCATTACAAAAGTTAGTGAATTCATCTGAAATAAATTCCCCTCCTCTATATGATCTTAAGAATTTTAACTCTTTACCACTTTCCTTCTCAACCATTGCCTTATACCATTTAAACATCTTAAGTGCTTTTTATTAATCTTTTAGAAACACGACTTTCATCATTCTAGGGTAATCATCAACAAAGAGAATAAAATATCTATCTCCATAATAACTCTTTTTCCTCATTGGTCCACATAAATCAGTATGGACTAATTCTATAATTGCATCAGATGTATGGGTTTTTCTTTCAAAACTAGACTTTGTCATTTTACCTTTTTGACAATTCTTACACATGATGTTTTCAGGCTTGGTCATCATCGGTAAGCCTTTGACATTTCTCTTTTTGCTAATCTTTATCATGTTGTCAAAGTTCACATGACACAATCTTTTGTGCCACAACCACATGTCTTTATTTGTAGCAATCAAAAAAGTGGTGTCAGTGTCATTCAGATAGAATAAGTTACCTTTTGTATTCTCACCGGTACCAATGAGATTTCTTGATTTATTGAATATCTTTGCCTTCTTATTTTCAAATGCTACTTTGTGACCTGAATTATTCAACTGAGAAACATTCAATAGATTATAATTCAATCCATTTACCCAATGATCATTTTCACATTTTATCTGGTTATTCAACATTATGGTTCCTCTACCTTCAACTGGACAAGGTGTGTCATTACCCATTCTTACTGAAACGCCTTTATAGTACACAAAAGTCTCAAAATTTTTCTTATCACTGGTAATATGGTGAGTGCAACCACTATCTATGATCCAGAAATCATTTTTACTAACCTTAGATATGAGTGTAGTTTCTACATGCCTTTCTTCATCCTCATCTGAATCATCTTTTACTGCCACAAACACCATCTCAATGTCTTCATCAGATTCGGTGTCAGTTTCTTCATCTTTGTATTTTGCTAGGTAACTAGCCTTCTTTCCTTTTCCCTTGTAGTCTCAGGTATCTCTTCTTTCTGATTGTTAGTAGCTTCTGTAATCACCTCTGTCAGACTTATTTTCAAATGATATGTCATTAGTTCTATCAGCTTTTCTTCGGTTAGTACATCTTGTAGTAAAGTGTCTAATCTCTTTACAATTAAAACAAATAAGTGATAATTTACCTTTGCCTCTGCATTCTTCTAGCCATAAGTTCTTGAATTTCATCAAGATCATCTTCTTCACTTTCACTATCACTATCTTTTCGCATAGTGTTTTTATGACTTGATTTACTTATTCTCATAGAAGTTTTGAATGCAGACTCTATATTTGGTAAGACAATATTATCAAAGTTATTCATCTCGACTGAAACTAGTCTTCCAATTAAACTATCTAGAGTAACATTGCTATTTGATACTGATCTTATTTCTTGAATGGTAGATACTCTAATAGCATAAGTAGGCAGTAAGGTTCTTAGAATTTTAGTTACCACTGTATCTTCTTCTAGTATACCTCCAACTCCTTGGATAGCATTGACTACCTCTTTGATTCTTGTGCTGTACTGAGTGATGTTTTCATATTCTTTCATTTTGAGATCATCAAACTTTCCTCTAAGGATTTCTACCTTAGCTCTCAAAAAATTCTTGTCACCACCATGTACAAGCATAAATTTGTCCCACATCTACTTTGTAGTCTTTCAGGTTTTGACATATTCAAATTAAGTATCAGAGAGTGAGGAAGCAAGCTCTATCATCATGCAGTTGTGTTCATTCTTCTCTCTCATTTGTTCAATTGTTGGTGCTCCTATGGGCAACACATTCAGTATCTAAGTATTGAGTAATATCATTACCAATACCTGATAAGTGGAGTCTTATTCTGCTCTTCCATGAAGAAAAATTATCTTTGTTCAACTTGGGCACATCTCGTCTATTCATCTTGTGATCTTTAGCTTAGGTATTGAAACATTCCTTCTAAAAACACAAGCTCAAATACCAATTGTTAGTAATAAATGAGAGGGTGGGGGGTGAATTAGTGGCCACAAATATTAATCCTTGAATCAACCCTTAAAAAATATGACCACAAATTATGCCTCTAGTTATCTACTGTCCTACAAGATGTATGCCTTCAAAAACATTAATCAATTTTCTATTTGTCGGATTGCTTTGTTAATCTCTCGTCTGTATGATTACCAATAAGCAAATAAATATTTACCAAAACACAGTAAATATGCAAAGTATACCGATCAATCTAGAAATGCATATGTGTAATGTAAAATAGTAAAGTAATAAACCATAAACACATAACACAAGGATTTTAATGTGGAAACCATTTTAAGGGAAAAAACCACTGTGACCGGTACCCCAAATTTTCACTCTTCTAAAGTGAGCCCTGTTAAGAGCCAACCCTATTAAAGGTTACAAACACACTATTAGATGTAACCTTGTTAGAGGATTTAGAAATAGTTTTTCAACTAGTATTTGGCATCTAATGCTACCATCCTTGATCAAACACTCACTTGGCATGTCAATAGGTATCGGGCATATCCAATGCTACTTTTGTGATCAAACTTTTTGATACTCCTTGGGCATGTATCTCAATTGTAAAAGACTTTTAAGTCATGCTCGGGTAAGAAGCTTATATGCTTCAATGGTTAAACTGAAACACTAATGATCTATTCATACATACAACTCAATTGAAGATTTTCAAATCTATTGTAAGTCCATTACCCCTCTGATCAATATAATCACTTATACCTTTGCTCCATAATGTTTTTCTCTGTGATGCTTGTTTGACTCTTCGTCGGTGTCTGTAGAATCTAGCTCTTCCTTAGCTTGTTGATCAAGACTGAATTGAAGACTTTCTTCTCCTTTAGATTTTCTTTAGCATCTTTCCTCTTCTCTTGTTCACCCCACAACTCGTAATGAATTGGGTTTGTCCCTATATAGACATGATTTCCCCTTTTCTTGGCTTTCTTTATTCTTGGCGTGTTCCACAATTCTTGCCAATAGATTTAAAGAAAACTCCAGTTTTATCTCAAAGAGATCTTCTTTCCAACTAGACAAATCAAATTTAAATCACTTAATTATCTTTGTCTTTATCTAGATTATTAAAACAATGTTAAGTATCCGTTAATTCTATCTTTAGCTTCTTGACACCTAAGTATTTTCTTGTTTTATGAACTATCTTTTTTGTCGGTCAATACTTTAGTTAGTTATCAGTGTTAACTGACTGTTTCATCAATGTGACATCAGTTTTCATCAGGATCTCCATCCTTGTATTCTTTGTTGGGAAACATTGAAATTATTTCTGTCAGGTTACTCTGTATTTTGCTTGTCGGGAAACACTATAACTTTGCTCATCGGTAATGCTGTGTATTAGCTCGTTGGGTAACACTGTGACTCTTCTCTTTTACTCTGACCATCAGTGTGCACTCCTTTAGGGTATGTAGTCACTTCGTGAATACTTGACTTGTATGCATTACTGATAGCATAGTCTTGATTCATCGGTTCTTTGAAGTCTTTGGCAGTATTAACATGATGATACATATTATATCAAGTTGATATCAATGAAAATAAAATACATTAACGGATTTAATGCCTTGCATGATCATCAACTTAATATCTTCAAATATTCAATCAGTTATATGTCATCACCTTCTACTTCTGGATTTTAAACAACATATGAATGGTAAGTAAGTAAAAAATGCCAACCTAGCATTCAGTGACTCTCCACTACCATGGGTGGAATAAGTAGGACAACACATCAAAAGGTAAAGAATTTTGTACTGAGTTTGATTTATATTTGTGGGATAGAACATAGGAAAACAACTCGAGAATAATATAAGAATAGGAATACTAATCTCAGATCATTTTTTTTATCCATTGGGCTAAAACCTACATACAATACTGAAACTAAAACACCTTACTAGGCATAGATGCAAAACCATAAACATAAGAACTTTTAGATTTCTCACTACAGGATCCTCAATTAGATATCAAAAAAAATTAATGTAGTATTCAAAGGAGTTTATTTTTATTCTCAATCAAATACCAATGAAATACACGTATGCATAAGCAGAACTCATACAGTAAGCTAGAAAACTCACAATTCCAATTACAACACAAAGGAGAGACTCAAATATGAGAATAAATTATATTAAGTACAATGAAAACTATTTCTAAATCAGTATCACAAGGAAATATGCAATTAGATATTATGCAAAAGATTATACAACTTTTTTCCTACCTCAATGCTACTGAACTACATCTGCTATCTTCTAGACTAGAAACAAGTATTAGCCTAATGCTTTCTACTTTCCCAATTCTCTAGATCTTTCTAAATGGTTGTGAATTTTATTCTATAGGAACAAGAATGCTACAAGCTTTGGACCATTTAGGGTTAGGGTTTACAACCAATAAAATATAACATTCAATTCTGTGAGCAAGTTGAAACCCTGAATCTTCTCTTCAATCTGTGCAATCTGATTTGCAATTAATTTTCCAATCCATGGATATAAGTGCAACACTCTGATAGGAAAGAAATTCCATGGCATGACCCTGAAAGTGGCTCCATAAATGTAGAAATGACCAGGCGGCTTTGTATGCATTTACCCTCTGATTATAAAACTATTCCTGTTAAGTCTGAACATAAATGCATACCCATATATCAGATTTCCATCTGTGCGGTCTTCAATAGCTATGCAGATCTTCCCAAAAGATCAAGTTGGGTCATTAATGTCTATGAGAACAAATATCTATTGATCTTTATGAAACCCTTTGTGAATAAATTTAAATATTTAAAATTCTGTAACAATGGCTATAGGTGGTGTGGAAAATGCATCTGGCGACTAAGATTGAAACCTTTTCCAACTTTAAAATTGATCCATTGATCCTCTTTAAGTTACCCAGGTACAAGAATCTGATCCACCATGTGTCACATAGGCGTAATTGCTTAATGATTAAATATCAAGCAGATTTGATATAAGCCTTTGCGCCTACCACACAATCTTTCCAAACTTGTCTACACTTTAACACCTTCCATGTCCTCGGGCGTAACCCAAATTTAACTCTAACCAACATCTGGAGACCTGGTGACTACTATATCTCTTTGTTGTCAAAAAAATTTCCTAACTCATGGTTTATCTGGTGACCACCCGACAAGCACATTAGTCTCCTTGTCTCCGTAAGATTTTACCTTTTTGATTTCCATCTAGAGATAACATGACTACCGTTGATCTCCCTTTCATTTGACCACATCATCACTTAACTTTCCCTTGACTCAGGTTTTCATTTTTCTTTAGTCTCTACATCGCTATACTTTTCTATTAACTATGGTCTCATCATGAGACTCAGCGATAAGCCCTAATTTCCAAGTCACATAATGATCTTGAATTTTCAACATTCATCCTGAGATCACCCGACTACCGTTGATCCTCCATCTGGATGCATCTAACGGTTGTCACTGAGTCACTTTATCTTTTTTGCAAAACCTAATCGATCATGAGACTACACAACAACATAACATGTGTCTCATCTTTCCTTATGTCTCATCTTTCCTTATGTCTCATAGTCTCTACTTCTGAATTTTCAACTTTTTCTAGCGACTTGGAGACCACCATTGGATCTCATCATAATCTGAGGGTTGTCGCTGAGTCTCTTGATTTTTAACTTAACCCATGATCTTTCAAGAGACTTGGTGACCATTACATTTTAAACTCAGCTTTTACCCTGGGTCACCTTCATCAGAATTCACGACTAATGAAATATCCAAGTCTCGAGATAAAAATACTAACCCTGGCAACATTTTTAGATAACACAACCACCTCTGATCTAATTTGAAATCAACGACCCACGCTAAGTCTCATGACAAAAAGAGAATATTCCATATCCTTTAGAGACTTGGTGACAAACAAAATCATGTGATTTTTGGATGAAAAAGAATATTTGGCTCGGGTTAGGAGATCAAGCGACCAACGTGAAAAGGGTAATGCGCACATTGGAAATTTTGAATATAAGTGACATGAAAAAGAAACACAGAAATAGAACAAGTCTTAGAGGTTTAGGGTTTTTCATGATTTTGGATCAAATAAGACTTAGGGTTTGAGCCAGAGACTAGGACAAATTGTAGAGATAGGAAAAGAAGCTTGGATCCATGAAAAATTTGACAAATGCTAATAATGGCTCTGTCTGGGATGTATGCCTCTCATAGGCATAACAAGGATTCATAAAACTCTGGGAAAATAAAACCACCTATAGGAAAAGGGAAACCTAACCTAAAATAGGAAAACATGAAACAAATACATACATACTTGATGATGACTTTGCCTTCTTCAAGAAAAGTAGAACTTCAGAAATTGCCCATGAACCTACAACTCTAGAATATTTCCAGTTAAAGCCTTTAAGAGATAGGAATCAGAACCCCACTTACTGTCAATTAGATATGGGCCTAGCCATATGGGATAAAATTTTTCATGTTTTCCTTTGTCCTCTATCCTGGCATTCCACATCAAAACCATATCATCAATCTCAAATTTCCTAGTAGTGGCTTTCTTGTCAAACAAAGTTTTGCACTGCAACTGCAATTTGATGTTCCCATCATGTGCTTGCCTCCTTGACTCATCTAACTGTATCAAATCCTCCAACCTGGTTCTTATTTCTTATTCTAGATAATCATCATATATTTGGATAAATTTGTACATCTGCAAGAAGTTATTCTATGGTAATCTGGCATGAATACCATAAACAAAGTCAAAAGGTGCACATACAATAGATTTTTTCACTGTTACTCTATCTTCCCATAGAGAAAGCTATAATTTTGAATCCAAGGCCTTCTTATTTGCATCCAATACTCTTTTAATAATATTTATCAAACTCTTGTTACTGGATTTAGCCTGGCCATTGCCTTGGGGGTGATATGGGGAAGAATATGAAATCAGAATTCCATATTGCTGAAAAAATTTAGTGAATTCCCCTGATCCAAAATACATAGCATTGTCCACCATAATAACTTCTGGACAACCAAATCTAGTCAACAGATTCTGCATTATCAAATCAATCACAACCCTACTTGTGGCTCTTCTAATGGGAATTGCTTCCATCCACTTGGTAAAATAATCAGTTGCCACTAGAATCCATCAATGGACTCCACTAGATTTATTAGGGTTTCACCTATGAAATCCATTCCCCACTTTTGAAAAAGGTTCCTCAACCATAACAGGCTTCAAGGGAAGATTTACACCAAATTTTAACTTGCCTGAGAATCGCATCGTTTGACATATCTGTGGGCATCCTTGAAGATTGTTGGCCACCAAAAACCAGATCTGATGATCTTATGAGTAGTAGTCTTAGCCATATAATTTCCACCACATGCACCATCTTGCATTTCTTTTAAGAGATCATCAGACCTGTCATGATCTATACATTTGAGAAACACTCCTTCATTGCTCCTCCACCATAACTATCCTTGAATTATTGCATATTTCAAAGAATGCAACTTTATTGTTCTCTTTTTATTATCATTCATATTAGGGGGAAACATCATCTTCTGTAGGTATCCAATGATATCCTTATACCAATCAGAATAATCCATATCACAAATATAAGGTTTATGTTCCTCCTCTAGCATATCAATGTGGTTAGCATCTAAATTTCTTTGAGCCATTAATTTAGAAAATCCTAAACCTCTTACCAACTTAGTTATATGGAAATTAATATTAAACTCTTGGATCTTGTTGATCCATCTATATCTTCTCCCTAATACCTCTTGCTGGACTAGGATGTCCTTGACAACAACACTTGGTACATAAGCAATTATGGTTGCCCCTACCAAATAGCATCTAAATGCTTTAACAACCTTGACCAAAGCATAAGCCTATTTCTCCATGATATCATATTTCAATTCTGTTTCCTGTAAAGATTTACTAAAAATGGAAATTGGCTGTTCCTAACCTTCTAAATTTTTCTGTAACAACACTACAACAATAGTATTATAAGAAGCAAAGGAGAAAATTTGAAGTGGCTTAGTATAATCAGGGGTTCTCAAAACATGGGCATATGTTATAGCTTTTTTAATATTTGAGAAATCCCTACGTTCTTCTTGAGTCCATTCCACTTTGGCTCCTTTCTTCAGCATCTTTGAGATTGGAAAGCTAGTGTTTGAAAAAATTTGTAACAAATCTTCTCAAGAAATTCACTTGACCGAAGAAAGACTGAATTCCCTTAACATTCTTGGGTTGAGGGAATTTATCAATTACATTCACCCTATCAAGATCAATCCTAACAACATCTTTAGAAACAATATGTCCTAAACTTTTTCCCTCTGCTACCCCAAAAAAAAACTTCTTTGGGTTAAAAGAAACCCCATATTCAAGTTCCCTCACAAAAATATTTTCAAGATGATCACAATGTTGATCTTCTTTTGTTGAATAAGAAATAAGATCATCTTGGTAGACTGCTAAAAAAATTGTTTATGAAATCTTTAAACGCCACATCCATGGCTCTTTGGAAAGTAGCCCCAGCATTTGTCAAGCCAAAAGGAATCCTGACATATACATAAGTTCCCCAGGGTGTAGTGAATGCAGTTTTGAACTATTTAGATTCCTTGACCTTGATCTGATTATACCCTAAAAAACCATCCAACATGGACATCATCTTAGATCATGTGACTCTTTGCAACAGTGCCTCCTTATTAGGCAATCCATAATTTTCATTTAAGGAATTCACATTCAAATTTGTAAAGTCCACACACAATCTGATATCTCCATTTTTCTTTGTTACTAGTACCAAATTTGATACCCATGTTGAATGACTTATAGGATTTATGATTCCATCATCCCTCATCCTTTTTAATTCATCTTGCATCTTAGGTGGCCAGAGTGGGATTCACAGGTCTCAACTTCTATCTAAAAGGCTTAATGCCTTCCTTTAATGGAATCTCATGCTGGAATAAATCTTCTATGTATGCTTTCAAATCATCATAAGACCATGCCAAAACATGTCTATATTTCCTAAGAATATTTACTAGTAAATATCTAAGCTTGGGGTATGAATTGTTACCAATTTATAGCTTTTTTGGATCTTGATCTGTCCCCAAGTTTATCTCTTCCAAGTCCTCAGACTTATTAACTATAGTAGCTGACAAAGATTTATATTTATTATGAAAATCTCTTTCAAGTACAACCAAACCTTTGGGTACCTTATTTGATTTTAATTGGAGAACCTCCCTTCTGAGAATACTATCTTTTCCATCTATGGTTTGCACAAAACCAGTAAAATCCATCTCTTTTTTACCAAAGTTTGATTCACAAGAAAGGAATTCCAAAATATCCAAGTCATCATTGAAGACTTGCTAATTTTCAACATTGTCTAGAATGGATGGCCTAGTCTGAACTTCTACCTTAGAAATTTTTTCAAAAGTAACATCTTCAAGCCTTAAGGAAATATTAGCCAACATATCTGCCATCTTGTTCTGATTTCTGTCTATCCATTCAATGCCAAATGCATCAAAATTTTCAATTTCATCCCAAACAACATTCCTGTATTGTTTTAACCTTTGATTTTTTGAAGCATATCTAGATATTATTTGAGAAATAAGTAATTCAAAATCCCCAATGACTCTGATATATCTGAACTTGTGTTTTGAAGCTAATCTCAATCCTATCAACAAAGCCTCATATTCTGCAATATTATTTGTGAAAGTGAATAATAGAGAAAATGAGAACTTGTAATTCTTACCACTGGGAGCTATTAGTAACACTCCTACACTAGCTCCTTCCTTTGAGTTTGTACCATCAAAGTTCATTGTCCATAGGTTATTTTTATCTACAATGTTTTCCTTTTATTTTGATAACAACATATGTTGGACATTTTCCTGAGCCTTACTATCTTGTACTTGGAAAGATCCAATATCTGTATCCAAGAAATAATTCATTCCTTCATCTTTACTTTCCTCAATCATACGAGGAGTTATGACTTCCCTGGATACCCTGATATTTTCACCAGCTATGACAAATGTGGCAAATGAAAAATCACATTGTATACTTCCTCCCATTGAGGTGCTCCATTTCCTAGATAGAATAATTCCATTTTGGGGTGGGATGTCAACTACTAAGACAATCATTTTTAATATTTTTTCTGGAAATACAACAAGTGTATAAGGCAAAGCCTTAATGGTACCTATGAAAGGAAATTCTCTTGAATCCATTGCTTGACATCTCCCATGAGGAGTATCGACCTACAGTCCCATTGATTTCATTATTTTATCAGGCATGACTGTATTTGATGCACCTGAATCAATCATGCAATTCTTGAGCATCTTACCATTAATAACCAGTGTTAAGAAGAAAGGATCAACACTTCCTGAAGGAGGAATGACATGATTTGTGTTTAAGAAAACCTGAGGGATTTTAGAAATAATTTCTTCTAATTCCTTTCCCTTGTTGTTGCTTTCCTTCTCATTTACTTTTGTTTTCAAAACCTTTATGGTAAAAACACTACTCATCCATGCCAAAGTTGATTCCTTATGCTCAGGAATCCTCATCATTTCCAAAAGTGGAACTCTGACTATGATTTGAGAAATCAATTGTCCCATATCAATAGGAGCATACTCAGGATTAGAGATATTTTTCTTGACAGTAATATTATTATCTTGTCTTTGAGTAGGATGATTCAGTTCAGTTCCCTTAACATCCTTTGGAAATGAAGGAATAACCATCTCCGGTGTATTTATCTTAGTCTTTTGAAAAGTATTAGGATTGCTTGGTTTATCTATTGTTTTTACCTTTATCTTCTTCACATTCTCAGTAGATTTTTATTTTTTTGATATCTTCTTAGGGCTTATTTTTAGTTCTGTAACAAACATACAAGTTGGTGTACTAACTTCATTGCAAACTGTTGTATTTCTCAAATTATATTTACTTTGTGCTTGGGCAATAAAGTTTTCAGTGATTCTATCCCTTTCTGCACTTGAAGGCCTTCTTGATATGAATGGCTCTCCTCCCCTTGTAGTATTACATCATATTTTATCAATGTCTTCTTCCTTTTCCTCAAAAGAAAAGATATCTTGATCTTTAACTTGATTTTCAAATTCATCTTCATCTAATGAAGACAACTCCTAACTTTTGTCTTGGTCATCAGATTCATCACTTCTTAAATTTGCATATGCCATTGCATTACCAACATCATCATATAGCTTTTCCTCATCTTCCTTTTCTGGTTGGGATTGACTTGGATACATATTCTAAGCAACAAAAAAAGTATTTGGATTATGGGGGGATTCACATTCCTCACACCAGTATTCATCATTACACATATTAGCTGAATTTCTCTGAAGAGGACTAGGAGTATCTTTGTTTGGCCTTTCTGTCCTTTATGGGATAATGGGCATCCCATCCTTGAATTGGGTATTGTATTGGTAGTTTTGCATCCTATTTTGGGGATTATAATTGTTATAGGATGACCTATCATTACTTGGAGCTCTAGGATTTTTATTTTCTCTTGGTTTTAGGTCTTTTATAGCATTTAGAATTTGCTTCATATTGATTTCCTCTTTAAGCTTAACATTTGAAGGATTGTCTAATTCTTTCTTTGCATGCTTGCAATCTTCTCTCCTACCCAATTTCCCAAATACTCTCCTATTAGTTTATATATTGAAAACCATTTTGTAGGCTTCTCTCATGGTCCTTGGATTTTTGTCTCTCAGGAGGTATCCCATCTTAGAATCAAATGCATTGAGATAAGTAGCTAAACAAACTCTGTCATCCAATTTCATAACCTGAAAAAGTTTGTGCATAGCTCTTTGAAATCTTATGTTGAACTGTGCAACATCTTCATTTTGATTCTTCTTTATATTATTTAATTAATTCAACATGAATCCCTCATTGGTCTTGTCACCATATTTCTACTTAAAGCAATCAACTAGTTCATGTATTGACCCTATAGAATTATAAGGCAATCCTCTAAACCAATCCCTAGCATCCTCTACCAAAGATTGAACAAAGATTTTCATTAATACATCCTCATGTTCAATTTCACAATCATCGATCATATCCTTAAAAATTTTCAAGTGTTCTTCACATTTAACTACATTATTTCCAGTAAACTTCAGAAGCTTATCTCTAAGTTTGCATGGAACCTTATTAGGATAACCTTTGATATTATGAAAGGAAAATTATTTGTACCTTTCTGCATGAGTGGATATCCCTTGGAAAGCAGTGTGATCTTGAGAAGTAGAGACTTTTTTATTTGATGTTGTAGCTACTTAGGGACCAAGCTGAACATGCCTTGTCATTTGTCTGAGATAGTCAATCTTCTTTTTCATCTCCAAAGTAGTAGCCTCCAATTCTGCTAGTTCAAGATCCTTGGCAATGACTTCCCTTTCAAATCTAGATCTCTTGAGATCCATTTCTAATTTATACATTTGATTTACCAGACCCTTTATATTCTTAGGCTCATCTATTGCAACCCTTTTTTTTTCCTTACCTTGAGAGACCTATTGACTGACTATTTGAATAATAGGTTCCTCTTAAACTCTCAGAGGTTTCTCAATATCGTTCATTGCCCTGAGCTCTAATAGTCTTCTCATTTTTTGTTCAAGGAAAACTTGGTCCTGTCTAGTCTTATTTTCCTTCTCATTTTCTCTTCTTTGTCTTGTAGCTATTTCCTGTTGAATCAACCTATCCACTTCATCCATCTTTGTAGCCATACTATCAGGATCTGGTAGAGTAGAAAGTGATTCTTCTTCCTCTCTATCATCAGGAGAACTATAACCTTCATCTGCACCTAGTCCCATATCTGTAGCCTCAACTTCGTCATATTCAGAAGTATTTCCTTCATGGCTAGGTTAGACTAGTCTTTCTTCTGTGATTTCTTCTCTTTGTCCTTCATCTTGAGGGATACCTCTAGTACCCATTTCTCTTCTAGGCTGGATAGATTTAGATGTAGTTGGGAAATAATTTCCCAACCTATCTTAAGTATCTTTTCTCAACCCAGACCTTGTGCCTTTATGACTCATATTGGAAAGTATGTGACAAATGATTTCTAATACTTAGAACTACTGCAGAGATTGCTTTAAAGTCACCACCCAAAACTTAATTGGGATCACAGTACTTCAAAAAAATGAATATTGATAATATGTTGAGATTCAAATTAGACCTTACAATATTTATTTTCCCCAGCCTTGCCAACCCAACTATAAGTTGATGATCCTTAAAAGGATATTGTAACTCTTTTTTCTTTAACCAGAGACTTTACGATAATTCTTTCTTTCAAGTCCCCATTAGAGTCACCATCTTGTTGGTGTTTGAAAATGTTAATGCTAACTTGAGCAACCAATATACCTCAAGATTGATGTTAGGAGTGGTTAGTTCCAAGTGTCAAAGCTATGTAAGGTAACTGGACCAGCTATAGGGTCAAGACAGCCCTCTTCTACTTCTGGCTCTGCAAAACCAAGGTGGGTACACCTAATCCACACTAAACTCAACTCTTTACCACACCTTCTACTTTTGGATTTTAAACAATAGATTAATGGTAAGTAAGTAGTAAATGCCAACCTAGCATTCAGTGACTCTCCACTACCATGGGTGGAATAAGTAAGACAACACCTCAAAAGGTAAATAATTTTGTACTGAGTTTGATTTATATTTGTGGGATAGAACATAGCCAAACAACTCTAGAAGAATATCAGAATAAGAATACTAATCTCAGATCAGTGCCTTCTCCATTAGGATAAAACCTACATACAATACCGAAACTAAAACACCTTACTAGGCATAGATTCAAAACCATAAACATAAGAACTTTCAGATTGCTCACTATAGGATCCTCAAGTAGATATCAAACATAATTAATGTAGTATTCAAAGGAGTTTAGTTTGATTCTCAATCAAATACCAATGAAATACACATATGCATAAGAATAACTCATACAGTAAGCCAGAAAAATCACAATTCCACTACAACACAAAGGAGAGACTCAAATCTGAGAAGAAATTATATTAAGTACAATGAAAACTGTTTCTGAATTAGTATGAAAAGGAAATATGCAATTAGATATTATGAAAGAGATTATACAACTTTATTCTTATCTCAATACTAGTGAACTACATCTGCTATCTTCTAGACTAGAAACAAGTATTAGCCTAATGCTTTCTACTTTCCCAATTCTCCAGCTCTTTCTAAATGGTCTTGAATATTCTTTGAGAGGAACAATAATGCTACAAGATTTGGACTATTTAGGGTTAGGGTTTACAACCAATCAAATATTACATTCAATTCTATGAGAAAGTTGAAACCCTGAATCTTCTCTTCAATCTGTGCAATCTGATCTGCAATTAATTTTCCAATCAATGGATATGAGTGCAACACTCTAATAGGCAAGAAATTCCATGGCATGACCCTGAAATTGGCTACATAAATGTAGAAATGACCAGGCGACTCTGTATGCATTTACCCTCTGATTATAAAACTATTCCTGTTAAGTTTGGATATAAATGCATACCCATATATCATATTTCTATCCATTCAGTGTTCAACAGTTGTACATAGCTGCCCAAAAGATCAAGTTAGGTCATTAATGTCTCTGAGAACAAATATTTTTTGATCTTTATGAAACCCTCTATGAATACATTTAAATATCTAAAATTCTGTTACAACAACTATAGGTGGCGCAGAAAATGATTCTGATGACTGAGATTGAAACCTTTGCCAACTTTAAAACTAAGCCGTTGATCCTCTTTAAGTTACTCGGGTACAAGAATTTGATCTGCCACATGTCGCATAGGCTTAATCGCTTAACAATTAAATATCGAGTAGCTTTGATATAAGCCTTTGTGCCTACCACACAATCTTTCTAAATTTTTCTGCACTTTAACACCTTCCCTATCCTTGGGCGTAACCAGACTTTAACTCTGACTAGCATCTGGAGACTTGGTGACTGATATATCTCTTTGTCTCTGAACAAATTTCCTAACTCATGGTTTATCTGGCGACCACCCAACAAGCACCTTAGTCTCCTTGTCTCCGTAATATTTTACCTTTTTTATTTCCATCTGGAGATAACATGACTATCGTTGATCTCCCTTTCATCTAACCACATCATCACTTGATTTTACCTTAACTCAGGTTTGCATTTTTCTTTAGTCTCTGAGTCACTATAATTTTTTATTAACCATGGTCTCATCATGAGACTCATCAAAAAGTCCTAATTTCCAATTTACATAATGATCTTGACTTTTCAGCATTCATCCTAAGATCACCTGACTACCGTTGATCCTCCATCTGGTTGCATCTGATGGTTGTCACTGAGTTTCTTTATCTTTTCTACAAACCCTAATTGATCACGAGACTACACAAAAACATAACACATGTCTCATCTTTCCTTATGTCTTGTAGTCACTGGATCTCTTCTGAATTTTCAACTTTGTCTGGCGAGTTGGAGACCACTATTGAATCTAATCATAATCTGAGGGTTGTCACTGAGTCTCTTGATTTTTAACTTAACCCATGATCTTTCAAGAGACTTGGCGACCATTACATTTTTAAGTCATCTTTTACCCCAGGTCACCTTCATGAGACTTTGCAAATGAGGAAATCTCCAAGTCTCGAGATAAAAATACTAATCCCTATAACATTTGGAGATAACGCGACCACCTTTGTTTTGATTTGAAATCAGTGACCCGCGCTAAGTCTCATGACAAAAAGAGAATATGCCATATCCTTCAGAGGCTTAGCGACAAAATAAATCACATGATCGCTAGATGAAAAAGAATATTTAGCTTGGGTTAGGAGATCAAGCGACCAATGTGAAAAGGGTAATGCACACATGGGAAATTATGACTTTAAGTGGCATGAAAAAGAAACACAAAAATAGAACAAGTCTTAGAGATTTAGGGTTTTTTATGATTTTGGATTAAATAAGACTTAGGGTTTGAGCTAGATGCTAGGAAAAATTACAAAGATAGGAAAAGAAGCTTGGAACCATGAAAAATTTAACAAGTGCTAACACAGGATGAACAACATATTAACAATAAATTCCCTAAATCCATTGATGAGGTATGTGCATCAATGATCAAGTCAGGATCAATCACTAACTCCAAGATCACAAAATGGCTAACTCTGGACCCTATGGAGCAGAACAAGATTGACAAGGCAATTATCACAATGTTGAGTATATTTAAATATATACCAATTTAATTTGAAGATAAGATGCCAAAAGAACTTATGGATAGATTATCGGCTAGGTGGAAATATGCTTTCAAGGAAGAGAAAGAAATAAGGGAAAGATCCCTAGTGTCAGTCATGCCACCTGAATATAAGATGGAAGAGATTCAAGAAATGATGGAGAAACATTCCATTAGGATTTCCCCAAAGATAAGAGCCTACGAGGTGCTAAAGGGACACCTAATTGAAATTGATAGAACAAGTGAGGATAAATGGAGAAAGATACTCAATGTATCAAAAAAGGATTCAAGCCCCGAGCCACAAGAAAATCTTACCGACAAGCAACACAATGAAGCAAATCAGCTAAACACATCCCCGAACATATTCTTATTACTGATGAGGATGTAAATGAAGCAACATTGAACATAACAGGTAACACGGATATGGAAACTACAGATGAAACATGGCCGGATAATACTATAATTGATATTACCAGAGGAGATCTTTCAAATGAGATAAAAAAAGATGAATATGTCACTATCATCCAAGCTCAGACTAATGAATGGGACACTACTATAGATTATGGACAGGTAGACATACCGGGACAAATCCCATTATTGATAGAATCTATCAATATAATCTTGAAAAAGGAGAAGTCACCTGACAAGGATGCAAGCATACCTAAGGATATAGGGGAAGGAGAAAAGAAAGAGGCAATTGATCAAAAAACAATCATTGGTGGAGAAAAAAATGTTAAAAATATAGATCACACACAAAAAGATGGAGATCACACCAAAAAGGATGCACAAATGAAAGATACAGATGAAGTGTAAAAAGAGAGAAATGTGAACAAGATAAACCAATTGATACCACTCCTAAGAACATCGAAGGAGATGCTGAAGTTACACCGAAGGTTGATGAGGAGACGTCCACACACAACTGACATGAAAACCCTGAGAAATAGGAAAAAGGTACAACACCACCAAAGCCTTCCTCCAGCACATCAGACCAAGTAGGAAAAACTTGCTATGGTACTGCATATAGGTGCATCTCATAAAAAGAAGAAGAAAACCAAGAAGAGAAAGTTAGAAGTAACACTTGAAAAAATCATTGAGATACCCAAGTGTGATCCAACTACTTTGGATTATGAATATCTCCAAGAATATGGAGAAATTTGTCAAAGAAAAGATTTACAAGAAAATATTAGAAAAGAGCACAGGGACTCTCTAGTGCTGGAAAATACAAGAGATATCTTAAACCAGATAGTTCCTAACATTGATGTTGATCACAATGCCCCCATTCTAGATCAACTTTCCATTCTAACCGAAGCCATCACAAACTCAAAACATGGATGCAAAAAAAGCCATTGAAGAATGAGGAGAGAAACAATATCAATACAAATTAACTAAAAAGATCAGCCAAGAAGTGGCAAAAAATAAGATAAATCTTTCTGAATTAGCAAAAAAATTAGACCCTATCATTTTAGAAGCATTAGCCTTAATTTAGAAGTTGAGAACCTTAGACAAATTCACTAAGGAATTTAACGATAAGATTGAAAAGATAGATTTTGATCTAAATGCAAGTGCACAAGGTCTAACTCTAGATGAGAATGTAATCAAACTGTATTATGACTAGATTATAGAAATCAAAAGGTTAAGACAAGAAATTTGGGAAGAAGAATCATATTTTAGAGATGAGGTTACCGAGCTACAAGCTCAACTATTGTGAAACCTTACGCTTCTGCAACAAAACATGACTTTGGCAAGACAACTAATTGCCACCCTTGAGATGTGTGTAACAGACAACATGTATGATATGAATGCTAGAATTACACTAGAGAAAATGACTCTTGAGAACCTAAAGGAGAAATAGGATAAAATGATGGAGGATATGAAGAATTCTCATTCCCATATTTTTGATAAGTTGTAAATATACACCTTTTCCCTTACTATCAAAAAAAGGGGAAAATGATATGTACAATACATAAAGAGAAAAAATGGGAAATGATGATATGTACAGTAGTAAAGGAAGTGTGATATGAAAATAAGGTGAAAAGGGAGTATAGTAGAAAGTCAAGTGTACATGTATATACATATACTATATCGGCGTATACATAGGGGGAGTCATAAATGACAAGGTAAAGACATGGTGTACATACTACACAGTTTAGTATTTTGCACATATAAGTTTTTGATACTAATGTCAAAGGGGGAGATTAAAGACATTAATTTTTCCATTAGTATGCAAAGGGAAAATATTTTATGAACCACCGGTTACACTTACACCAAAAGACAGGTTTCAGTACAAACCAAAAGTGCTAAGTATAGAGAAACCCGATGACACAGTTTTACAGTACAAACTAAAAATGCTGAAGAGGAACCTGACAAGCAGATTACACTTAAACCAAAAGAGCATAAAATATAGAGGAAAATGATAGAGAAAAGGAACCTGACAGATAGCTCATAGAAGGAACACTGAAAGACTTTTAGATCAACCCAAGCATCAGACACCGAAAGTCAGTTATATCCTGAGAAAAGTGGATCTAACTTCCATGTCAGAAAAAACACTTATGTTTTATATTTAGAGTTTTGATTTGATTTAAAACCATTTCTTGAGGGATAGGAAAGATAATTTTAATTATTTTAATCAGTCTAACTGATTAAAAACATGCAAACTAGGAGATCAAGGTCAAGTTCATGTAAACCTTCTATCATAGAGTTATCTTTGTAATACATGAAACTAAAATAGGTCAATCTATTGTATAAATAGATGTGTAATCATTTATTTTGAGAGGGATGTGAGGATGATAGTAGCCAAGGAGCACATATATAGATCAGAATGAGAGTTTCAAGAAGCAGAACAACAAAACATGAATTTGGTTATCAAGAAACAAGAATCAAGGCTACCAAGAAACAAAGGTATTAATCAATCACATTAGGTGATACTTTGTGCATGTGATTTTAATGGATTTGTAATCAAAAATTGAAGATTGCATACACTCAAATCAATGAGTATTTTTTTCTACATTCTAACAAGTGTAGCAAATAGAAGAAATCATTTCAAGAAAGGTGGATTTAATAAACCTTTGTAAATATATTAACTGAGTGCACACTAATAGTGTTTCTAAAGACCTTAATAGAGTAGAACTTAACCAGTCTCCACATAATACTCCTAACAGGGTAGATCATCAGAAGTGATCAAAATTGTAATCCTTATCCGACCCCTTCCAATCTGCAGATAGTGAAGTTTTTGTGGGTGCCATCCCCACCATAGGTTTTACCTTTTAACAAGGGTTTTTGCGTTACCATATCTTGTGTTGTGTGTCATTACATTTCATGAATGCTTATATGGATGTTTACATGTTTATTAAGTTTATGAATTGATATAAATTACACAAAGATAGGACATGACAGATGGTTGGTAATACAATTGATTACATCAAGGATTAAGGTTAAAAGAGATAAAAGTTTCAGAGGTACTGATTCACCCCTCCCCTCTCAGTACATACTTCCCATTATTTCCAACAAAAATTTCCTCCACACAAACCTACATGCATTTATTTAAAAAAATTATCTGCTTTCCTTTCATCTAGACATAACAAGAGGACACCATCTCTATTTTTCTAGTTCAATTATCCCTGCACTAAGGTATATTTATGAGATTGTAACCTTATAGTCCTTTTCTAATTATCACTCATAGTGTTAGGGCATTTGGCATTCTTGAGGAAGTACACAATATCAGAATACTAGGGTTTTCTTTCAATGCTAGTGACTATTAAGTCTTGCAACTCCATATTGTTGACTTGCACTGAATCCATATTTTCTGTTGTCATGAGCTTGGCTAAGCCCATTCCTCTCACTAATTTTGTGATATGGATCTCTAGATTGAATTCTTGGACCCTATTTATCCACTTACATATTTTCCCAGTGACCTCTGATTGGGTAAGAATATCTTTTACAGTTTCATGGGGTACATATGATATCACCTTTGAGAAAACATGATAAGGCCTAAAATATTTCACAATCTTTACTAATACATATGTATATTTCTCCATTACCTCATAATTCAATTCTACAGCTTGGAGTCATTTTCTATAAAAAGAAATAGGATGTTTATGTCCTTCCTCATCTTTTTGTAGTAGTACAACAACTATTGTATGGAAATATGCAAAGGAGAAAAGTGAGAAAGGTTTACTATAATCAGGAGACCTTAAGATAGGGGCTTCCTAGATTTCTTTCTTGATCTTATCAAAGGAAACTTGTACCTCATTATCCCACTGGAACTTAGCATCTTTCTTGAGGAATTTTATTATTGGTTTGATAATTTCTTCAAAATTGATAATAAATCTCCTGACAAAATTTATCTTTCCTAAGAAAGATTGCACTCCTTTGACATTCTTAGGGGAAAAGACCTTTTGTATTGCTTCTACCCTCTCAGGGTCAATCCTTACTCCTTCTTTTGATACAATTTACTGTAGTATCTTCCTATCTGTTACTGCAATCTAACACTTTGTAGGGTTTAAGGACACTCCATATTCCATAATTTTAATGAATACCTTTTCTAAGTGATCACAATGATCCTTTGCTTCCTTAGAATATGTTGTCAATTCATCCTGATAAATAACCATAAATAGATCAATAAAATCCTTGAAAGCAACATCCATAGCTCATTGGAATGTTAGTCCTGCATTCATTAGATAGAAAGGCATCCTGATGTACACATAAGTTCCCCAAGGGGTTGTAAATGCAATCTTGAACTACTCTGACTCATTGAATAATACTTAATTATATCCTGAGAAGCCATCCATCATGGATAATAAGTCACAACAAATGACTTTATGCAACATTGCCTCCATATTGGGCAATGAGTAATTATCTTTTAGAGATGCTAGGTTCAAATTTCTAAAGTCCACACACAGCCTTGTGTCCCCATTTTTATTCCTGACTGGGACCAAGTTAGATACCCAAGTCAAATGTCTTATGGGATAGATGATACCTGCTTCTCTCTATCTCATCAATTCTTGTTGCATTTTGAGTGCCAAAAATGGGTTAATAGGCCTTTGCTTCTATCTGAATGGTTTAATCTCTGGCTTCAATGGGATTTCATGTTGAAAAAGGTCTTCTCTATAAGATTTCAAATCCTCATAAGACCATGAAAACACCTACTTGTGTTTTCTTAATAGCTTTACCATATTTTTTCTTACATGGGGATCTAAGTTCCTTCCAATGTACACATTTTGAGGTGCTGCCTCTAATCCAAGGTTTACCTCTTCAAGGTCCTCAAGCTTGGAATTTCTCTTTTTAGACATAAAGTTATCTTGGTCATTAAACAATGCCTCTAGTTCCACTAACCCTTTGGGTATCTAATTTGAACTCATCTTAACCACTTTATTGCCAAAGACCATGTCTTTGCCATCAACTACTTGAACCAATGCATTGCAATCCACATGTTGACCCTCAAAATGGTCAAGACACTATACAAACTTGAGGATATCCTAATTATCCTCAAAAAATTTCCAATTATACACATTTTCAAGCACTACAAGTATATTCTTGACATCCACAATTGATACCCCTGTCAAAGTAGAATCATCACTCTTTAAAGCAACATTTTCCAAAAAAATCAACCATAATATTTTTTGATCTCTCAACCCAATTTATGTTGAAAGCATCAAAGAGTTCTATTTGATCCCACAATGCATGCTTGTATATTTTTAACCTATTATTCTTTAGAGCATATCTAGATCTAACCTGGGCTACTACCAATTCAGAGTCTCCAAAAACTTTTAAACATTTGGTACCATGTTTTGATGCAATGTTTAACCCTAAACATAGGAGTTCATACTCATCAGTATTATTTGTACATGAGAAAGACAATAAGAAGGAATATTTGAATGTGGTACCTATGGAGAAACGAAAAGGACACTAGCTCCTGATCCTTCCTTTAAATAAGCTCCATCAAAATACATCTTCTATAAACCATTCTATTGTGTGAACAATTCATCCACCACTGGATCAATTTTTCTGCATTCTGGCAAGATCTTTTCAACTCTGAAGTTCTCTATGTCTACTTCAACACAACAATTGAGCCTATCATTTGGCACCTTTTCAAAAGTGAATGGTGCACATGGATCTCTGTACAATTTAACTTCACTCCCATTTACATGGAGTTTTGCATAAGATAGGTCTAATTGTACATGCCCCCTACTGTTGTAGTCCATTGTCTTGACAACAACATGCCATAATGGGGTTGAGTATCCAAAACCACCACATCCATCTTGTGTGTGGCCTCAGGAAATACTTATATCTTTACCTCAACACCTTTTAGAGTTCCCAAAATAGGGAATTGTTTGTTATCCATGACATAACATCTCCCATCATAAGTGTCCACACTCATTCCTAGTTCCTTCATTACTTCATATGGCATGACATTGGCAGCAACACCAGAATCAATCATGCAATTCTTTAAAAGATTGTTGTTAATTAAAAAAGTAACATAGAATGGATCCACTTGGGATGGCTCTTGGGTAATCAAATTACCCACATACAATATAGGGGTGTTTGGGTCAAAGGCAACTTCCTTCTTCTTATTCTCGTTCTTGTTTGGAATGGGAACATCTTCAATTCCTTTGAAAGTTGACATTCCAGCTTCTCTGTGTTCTTTTATCTTTAACATTTCAGCTAATGGAACTGAAAATTTCATTTGAGTAAGAGCATGCTTCATGTCAAATGTAGGTAATTCAGAAAACAAATTAGTTGTTCTATTACCTTTCTTGGTCTTGTCAACAACAATTTGTTCTTCTATTTTCACTTCCTCTTTTTCCTTTTGGGTAGAAGAGGATTATACTTGTTTGGTAGATTTCTTTTCCTTGCTATCCTTAATAGGAGTTTCTGAAACAACTTGTGGAGCACCTTACTTGATAAATACAGAAGCAAGCTTTCCTTGACTAGGCTCTACCCTTCTATTTCTTAAATTATAAGCACTTCTTGCCTAATTTTTTGCTGCTATAGTCAAGGATATTTTTTACTCATCATTAGGTAATCTAAAATGGGGATGCTCCTCATCATCACCCACTGCATTGATAGTATTTTTTAGTATAGTAATAGCCTTATCATATGAATTAGAAACTACTTGTGTCTGGTACTCTAGGTATTGTTGGTACTATCCTCCCCTGTTATTTGTATTTATAGGAGATTCACTATTTTTTGGAGACCATGGATAAGGTTTCCTCATAGTGAACATACTAACAGAAGGACCTTGTTGTCCTAAACTTGTCTTTTCATTTCCCTCTTCCATTTGATCAGCTAGAGCTTGGGCTACAACACACTAGTAATAAGAGTGAGGCATGTCACAAGTAGCACACTAAGAATTATTCTCCACATTGTTTCTGTTATTTCTCTTGAGGGGATCAGGGGTTTCTCTTGTCTTCTGATTTTATTTATTCTCAAGGATAGGCTTGTCATCTTTTAAATTTTTTTATATGGCATGTCCTTCATATTTGGTTTTCTATCATACCTCTAGTATTGGTACTTGTTATCATGAAAAAATCTATCATTTTTATCCATTTTAGTAGTAAGATCCTTCACTGCACTCATCAATTCATCAACCTTATCATCCTCTTTGACAGGTTTTCTTTCTTGTCCTCTCTCTTTTCATATTTTACCATCCTCTCTCTTTCCCATCTTTCCTAAGGCTTTCCTATTTCTCTTTATATCAATGGTTGTTTTTTAGGAATCTCTTAGGGTAGATGGGTTCCTATCACTAAGAAGGTAGGACATCTTTCCATCAACAACATTGAAATAGGTAGTCACACATACTTTCTCATCTAATCTCAATACTTGGAAAAATTTGTTCATGGCTTCAAGAATTTGGGCACAAATTTGACTTATAGTTCAACATACCACTCACAAATAGATGGGCAAACAGAGGTGGTAAACAGGTCTCTTGGAAACCTCTTGAGATGCTTAACCAAACAATACACCCAAAGTTGGGATCTGATCTTTCCTTAGGAAGAATTTGCATTCAATGACTCCATGAATAGATCCACTAGAAAGACTCCATTCCAAACAGTATATGGACTTCCTCCTAAAGGTCCATTGGATTTAGTAGAGTTACCATCTGATTTCAGAGTTAGTAGACAAGGAGAGGAACTAGAAAAACTCATCTCTAAAGTGCAGACAGAAGTGAAGGAGGCACTACAACAGTCAAATATGAAGTATAAAGCACAAGAAAACAAGAGGAGAAGAGAAGTTCATTTCAAAGTTGGAAACAAGGTATGGGCATACTTGAGGAAGGAGAGACTCGCTAAGGGCAGATATTCAAAGTTGCACATGAAAAAAATTAGACCTTGTACAATCCTCACCAACATGGGTGAAAATGCATATGAGATTTCTTTGCCCCTACTTTAATGATTTCTCCTATTTTTAATATTGCAGACCTCACTCCTTATAAGTGTGTTGCAGACATTGTAAATTTGCAGGGATCACAAGTTGAAGATGCTGGAGACTATGTGACAGATCTCCCACCAAGAAATAAAGTGGAGTTAGACACCATTATAGAAACCAAATTATTCAAGAAGACAAGAAAGAGAAGTACATGTAGTACTTAGTAACATGGAAAGGACTCCCTATAATAGATGGTACCTGGATGACAGAGGACCAGATCCAACAACATGGAACCACTATTGACCAGCTATCCTCAAGTGGGAACTTGAGTTCAAATCTCATGGGGAGTATGGTGCAAGAGGACCCTAACTTAACCAAGTGTTCCAATGGAACCTAGGGAATCCTTCAAGGTCCTAAGATGCCTTTAGTGATATTTATATATTGTGTTAATCATTGGATCACCTTGTAAAGCCATAGTTCCAAGTTTGGCACCTCATGAGCCATTGGTCAACTATGAGTCATTAATGATCCAAAACCCTAGGAATAGTTTAATTTTGAGTTTTTAATTTTTGGATCCACCAGGGATCACAAAAATAACATCATGACCAAGTTTGGTCACTAGATTTGCAAAATTGAAAAAAAATGTAAAAGTTGCTCAAAAGTTGTCAAGCAACTTTTGAGCAACTTAACAACTTTTTGAAAACAACAACTCCCAAACGGTCAAAATAGTTCAAACTTGTCATGTAACCATTGGGAGTGCCTACAAAATCCATTTTAGGAAGGTGGTAGGTGTAGACACCTAAAATTGACTAGGTGTATCTCAAGCATTCCAAACTATAAATCTTAGCCAAATGCCTTAAAATATCATCTCAATGCAAAAACAAATGGATCAAATCAAATCGACAAAAATAAAATCAAATTAAAAAGATCAAATAGTCATGAAATCAAATAATTAAATTCAAGCCTAAAGGGATTAAAAAAATTATGCAATTGATTTTTCAATTGTATAGTTCAAATCAAAAAGATCAAATCCAACCCAATCACCCTTCCATGGCTAAATTAATTAAATCATTGAGTTATTTAATTCCTAATATCTTTTAGACAACCAACCAACTTTCCCTCCATTTGAGAACACCTCAAAGCTTTTGAATTAAGAAAACTCTGATCATGATAAACTCACTCTACCCCTTACCCTTGGGAAAATGCTATAAATACAAGCCATTTCCTTTGTGTTTGGGATCCATGAATTTCAAGAGAAAAAGAATCCTTACTATAGGCATATGGAGAGCATTTGAGAGCATTGGAGAGCTTTTGAAAGCATTTCAGCATTTGCATAGCATTTTAGCATATCATGTTTAGGAGCATTTGTTGTTTTCTAACATATCTTGGAGCATTTTGAGCATTTTAAGCATTCTAAGCTAGATTTGAGCATTTGTTTATCATTCATTTCTCGTTCTAGGATTGTCCTTGAGAGAGATTAAGCCTGAGAGCTCTCTTAATAAAGCTTAGATACAGAACCATGAGATGATATAAATTTTTAGCTTCAATTCTTAGATTAATTTGTATTTTCTTTTCATAGAATTGTTGTTCTTAATCTTAATTTCATGAAGGTGTAATTTTACACACACAAATGGTGCCCACCATGGGGCTTTAAGCCTCTTTACTAACATTTCTATCATAAGATTTGGTGTGTTTCCTTTTTTCTTGGTGTTATTTTTGTAGAAAATAGGGGAAGAGCCACATATGAGATGCTAAGAGCTGCCTATGAACAATAAAACACCACCTACAGAGCTTGATTCATCTCCATCTTTCATTCTGTAGCCACATTTTAGATAAAGTGGACCGCCTGCTAGATAAATCGTGCCACCTCCTAGATAAAGTGTGTTTCTTGAGATTTTTAAATAGCCGCTTAAAAGCAATCTCTGGCCGCCTTTTACACTTTTTGTACGCCTGTTCATTTTAATTAGCTGCCTGTGATATTTTAAGAGCTGCTTGTTAATATTTAAAAGCCATGTATAAAGTTTTAATTTATGCTTAAGAACGTTTGAAAGCTGCTCTTTAGCTGTTAAATGTCATGTAATTACTTTTTCTTTAAATCAAATTTTGATTAATTTGGTCACTATTGTAACTCTCTATGTTTTCCTATCCTGCAGATGAAAAATCACCTAAAAGTGCAGAAACTAGAGAAGCGGATCTCAAAGCCTAGCAAAGAGGTAAGAATAAAAATCAAGAATGATGAAGAAATACATACAAATAATTTGTTAGAGAGTTTATTTGAGGAAGAACACTTGTATGATCACTACATTAAGGTGTTTTTTTCTTACAAACGAAAATTTCCTGCTCTCTAATTGGTTTTTATGTTTACTTCTCTAAATCTTTAATTGATAAATCTTTCATTTAAAAGAGATTTTAGGAAGTAATTTTTCATTTGAGTTTTTCCAAGTTTCTTCACTTTGCCTTGCTTTGTGCTGACTAACTTGTTGGAGGAGTTGGAGTGGGAACGATCGCCACTAGGTGAGTAAAAAAAAAGCCAAAACACTAAAAAATGCGCCTAGCCTTGCTAGCTTCGAAATCAGGTACTTATCTAATCAAGATTGCATTACTTAACTTGTGGCAATTCATTTGAATCTAGTATAAATAAAGACACCTTACTATTTTCTATTCGGACAAGACATTAGGTATATGCTCTCAAATTTTTGAAGTTGATCAAAAAGCCAAAAGTGTCAAGTTTGGGTGGTAAAAAGGAAGGAAGGATCAATTGAACCACACATCTCATTTTTTTTAAGAACCTCCTTGTCAAGAGGTTGAAAATGAACAAATCTATTTGAGGTGTTTGGAACAAAAGAAAAACATTAGGGATATGGTCTTCACTCTTTGAGTGAATCAGATTCCCAAACTTGTTGGACTGAGTTCAATTCTTGCTTTTCATGAACATGCTAGCTAAATAGAGTTTTAAAGGGCCTGCCTACCGAGAATTCCCTTATGAGGACAGTGAGAGGGAATGACCCAAAGTGGGAGATATTCTCTTTTACTGCAATATCGTTCGACCCACTATAAATAATGCACTTTACCTTAATCAAAAAGTGACTAAAACTTGTGCAAGCCATCCTCACTTCCTCTAGTAGTCCTCCAAGATTGTGAAAAATCATACTTTTGTGCGTGTGGGAATCCCTCAAAGGGGTTAAGGATCTTGTCAAGATTTAGACTAGAATAGTTTGAGACCCAATAAAGTAGTAGACCTACCTCTATAGAGCCATGATTAAAAGACAAATTTGTTGATGCTAAGGTAGATTGCTCAGAAGACATTCTTATGCAAACCTATTAAAACATCTGAGAACATACACTTTTAGTGTGGTTTTTAGGAAAATGGTACAATTTTGATGTGTGTGTTGAGTTTGTACTCTGTTTCCATGCAAGAATATTTTTTGATAAATCTGATCAAAGACTTTAAACTTTTAAACCCATAAAATACAAATAAAATTGTTAAAATCAACTTTGATCAGTAAAGCGCCGCATATCATCATTTTAGAGCCGCTTACAAACAAAACTGGGCCACTTGTCAATTGTAAAACACCACTTAATAGCATTAAACAACCGTGTATTCACTGGAAAAAGCCGTGTAAAATATTTCAAAATGCCTGTTAACAGACAAACTCCGCCTGTCAACTTCAGAGCGCCGCGTAGAGTTTTTCCAGTAACCGCATGTTAACATTTAAAGGCCACCTACACATAGGTAAGAATCACCTAGAATTTTAAAAGGGAAAACAATGGGTATCTTCTGAAGGATTGAAAACAAGAAAGTTTAATTTTTGGATACCCTTTTGGACGTTCTACCACTGTGGATACCTAACTTGATCAGAATCCATCATTATTGGACATTTTGCAAATTTATTCATAGATTGATCATTTAAGAAAGTTTGAAACCTAAGATCTTCATTTGACATATGTTAATGCTGGTTTTTACTCAATCCCATTACATCAAGACTACCCTACAACCAGATGGATCTTATCTGAGACAAGAGTGTCCCTTCCTGGGTGATCTTTTTTCAGCAAAACCCTTACACAAACCCATCAAAGAAACATAACCAAGGATGTCTTTTCCATTTGGCCATATAGATCTTGATCAGATTAATCACGTGAACAAGGATATGAACAAACAAGGAAATATTGATCCTAACAAAAAAGGATCCAACAACAATACCAACAGAGGGACAAACATGGATCCTAAAAATCAAGGGATGAACAATACCAACAACGGGGGAAATATAGACCCTAATTATAAGGAGTTAACCAATGAAAATGTTAATGAAGCTATGCAAATCCCTTTCTTTATGAAACTCATGGAAAAAGTGTTGGAAAAAGACAAGGAGAAGTACTTTCTAGACCTAGCACAAATAGGTCTCAAACTTCCACACAAATATGATGTCACTAAGCTCTAACGAGAAGAAGCTGAGGCTAACCCCATTGATATCATGAATAAAAAATTCTAGCCTTTTTAGATACAATTGGACACATTAAAACAAAGTGGGGCTCCTAAACCTTTTGCTATTGAAGCCTTGTGTCCATTTCCATTTGACAAGTCTTTAATCATGATACCATTTCCAACAAATGCTAGTTATCCAAAATATGATAAATATGAAGGAACATCTGATCCTCAAGATCACTTAAGGGAATTTTGTGCCCTAAGTCTAGAGTTCATGCATGAAACAACTTACCTTATGAGGTTATTCCCTAGAAGTTTGGGAGGTATGGCAATGGAGTGGTTTTCAAAGTTAGCCTCCGGCATTAGAACCTTTGAGGAATTGGCCTCTAAATTTGTAACTCACTATTCTTATAACATCAAACACGAGGTTACAATGCTCAATCTATGCAACACCAGACAAAGAGAAGGAGAGGGATTCCTACTTTTCCTATAACGATGGAGTGTGGTATTTTCTAGATACCCTCGAAGTGTACCTGAAAAGGAAAAGATGGATATTTTTGTGAATAGCTTGAATCATGAAATGAGCTATTGATTAAGGCTACAATGTCCTAGATCATTCCAAGACTTAATTGAGGATGGGGTGATAATAGAAGAGGTATTGGTAAAAATTGGAGAAATCAAACTCTACAAAGATAACAAGAATAACAACAACAACAATACCTCCAACACCAATCAAAATCAGAATTCCAACAACAACAACAGTCAATTTTGGACAAAGAATAACAACAGTAAAGGAGTGGTTAATGATGGAGTGGTGGAGGCTAATAATTTAAAGGCTATCCCTTTTAATCTCACTCAAAACTCAGCTCAAGCCAATAATGTGAATCAAGCACCCAAAGTGCCCTTCAACAACAACACTAATAATAACTTTGGGAATAATCAAGGGGATCCTAAGCCTAAACCTTTCTTTGCACCTACACCCAAAAGGAAATTCACTACTTTGGGTGAACCATTGGAAAATGCATTAAGGACACTTATTGCAAATAAAATTATCGATCTACAAAAGGCTCAACCATATGAACCTCACATCAAGCCAAACTGGTGGAATGAGAACAACCATTGTGACTATCATCGAAATAGGGGACATAAGACCAATGATTGCCTACGTCTCAAAATGTGGTACAAGATCTCATAGACAACAGTGTGATAAAGGTGGATGGTCCTTAAACTAATGAAGATCACATAGCCTTTAAAAATCCTTTTTATAAGCATGAAAATGGAGAATATTCTAATTCCAACAATGGAGGAAATAATGTGAATAATGCAAAAGGAAGTCATAATGTTAACTTTGCTCATACTTATGACAATACCATCAATGTTGTTGTGGTATAAGATCAACCTATTCAAGGGTCCACTAATGCCATCATAAGGGGGCAAGCCTCAAAGATTACCTTACAAGCGGGTACTCCTATTACTACTAGCCCTAAAACACCAATTATTTTGGTGAAACAAATACCACCCATCATGAAGCCTTATAGTTTGGTGGATCGATTACAAAAGACTCCAGCCCAAATATCAATTTTGGATTTGTTAAAATTATCTCCTAATCACAAGGAGATTCTGGAAAAAGCCTTGTGTGAGACCATGGTTCCTATAAACTTGGAGGAAGACAAATTTCAGAACATGGTAGGGCACCTCATAACCCCTCATTGTCTTTTCTTTTCAGAACAAGATGACATGTCCATCACACATCCTCAAAACTTACCCTTGCATATAGAGGTATTGATCCAAAGACATAGGGTTAAGAGATTTATCATAGATGGTGGAGCTGGTCTAAATATTTTAACTTTAAACCTTGTCAAGTCATTGGGTTATCCGAGTCTTCCATTGATCCAAAAAAGAAAATCACTATTAAGGCTTATGATGAAGAGGAAAGATCTTCAAAGGGTATGATCATTCTACCAATTCAAGTGGGACCTATTAAAAAGGACACTATATGTTAGGTCCTTGACATGAAATTGACCTACAACATCTTACTAGGAAAGCCTTGGATACACGAGATGCAAGCGGTACCTTCTACATATCATCAATGCATAAAATTTCCATACCTAGGGGAGGAGGTCACAATTGGAGGAGATTCAAACCCGTTCCAATATTGTAAAGCTTTAAAGCCAATTCATGAAATGTATATTCCTCACAATAGAGAAAGAGTTATCTCTAATATTACCATGGAAGAGGCCAAAGAGGAAAATTTAGAACCAACATCAAATGTCACATCTACTCCTAACCCTATTCAAACTAACTCAACTACATCAACTAAGGGAAAAGAAAAGATGAGTTACGAGGGTTGAAACTTGAAGGATACTTCAGTTCAGACTTCAAATTTAAGATTGGAAACTTCTAAACCCACTAAGGAAGAAAGAGAACAAAATAAGAAAGATCACTATGAAAAGATGAGCGACCTATTGCATCAATTTGAGAAACAATGTAAAATTAACTCAAAAGGAGTAGGGGAATATTCTGTTTCCCTCTTTGATTTACCTACATATCCAAGGACACATGGGAAACCATCCAAAGATAATCAACCTCATAAATACAATTCCCATTTTGTGAGGGAATGTGACAAACAAGAAATAGACAAAGAAGATAATGAGGTATTACAATGGCTCTATAAAGAGGATGATAATTTAGATAATTCCAATGAAAGGGTGCAACATATCAATATCCAAACTGATCAATATGGAAAAGGATTTTATATCATGAAGAAAATGGGGTATAAGGGAAGAGGACCCTTAGGATTTCAACATAGAGGGTTGTTAGAACCTATTGAACCAATTTGGAGAGCCAAAGAAGAGAAAGCTGACATAGGATTTCAATATAAAGGAGAAAGTTCAAGTCCCATGCATGACTTTCGTGCACATATTCATATGGTAGGATATGAAAGTGAAGATGATTCTAGAGATTATGAGTGGGATTCCTTGTCTGAAGAATCTTGTCATGACATAGAAGTTGATACCATTCACACCTATGCAATTCCTCCTAAAGTTGAGAATCGAGAACCTGTGGCATAAAGTTTGAATTCAACTCAAACATCAAGTGAACCTCAACAAGTCAATATAGAAAAAGCACCTCCTTTCACTCAATGGGTAGGTGAACCTTGGGTACCTTTGTGGGTGGGAGATTCTAACCTAGTGTTTAATCCACATGATTTCTTTCCCATAGAAATCTTAGAGGACTCTGATGAAGAGGATTTTGATCCTTCTTCCATGGACCATCTTGAAGAGGCACATGTCATA
>MU225243.1:877955-889318 GCA_018584345.1 Thuja plicata
CATAAAGACACCGTCTTCACATGGGATGAGGAGTGTGATAAAGCCTTTTCATTGTTGAAAACATACTTGATGAATCCACCTATCTTAATGTCACCAATTCAAGGAAAACCTTTATTACTCTACATTTAAGCAACAAAAATATCATTAGGAGTCTTATTGGCACAAGAGAATGATGAAGGGAAAGAAAGAGCTATCTACTAGTTTCTCGTATAACCTTGATCAAATATGAGTTAAATTATAGCTTCATGGAAAGGGCTTGCCTAGCAGTGGTATTTACCTCTCAAAAGTTAAGACACTATATGTTGCTGCATAAGGTGAAACTCATAGCTAAAATTGATCCCTTAAAATACTTACTTAGTAAAATAGCTTTAACTGGAAGGATTGCAAAGTGGGTCATGGTACTTAGTGAATTCGACATTGAATATGTTGATAGGAAAGAAATCAAAGGTCAAGTTATAGATGATCAATTGGTTGAATATCCTCAAGATCTACACATCCTATACAAGTGGAATTCCTAGATTCTAAAATTGTGAATGTTGAAGCTAAGAAATAGACTCTATACTTTGATGGATCATATACCCAAAATGGCAGTGTAGCAGGCATTCTTTTGATTACACCACAAGGTTACACAATCCCAAAATCTTACAAGTTATTGTTCCCTTCCACCAATAACATAGCAGAGTATGAAGCTTTGGTCATAGGAATCAAGACAACCTTGGAATGGAATTTCACAGAATTACAAGTCTATGGGGACTCTCAATTAGTCATTAATCAAGTTAATGATGAATATAATACTAAGGATGAAAAAATGATGCCTTACAAGAAATTTGTGGATAACTAGAAGAAGTACTTTACTTTGATTGCATTTGCACAAATTCCAAGAGACAAGAATAGAGCAGCAGATGCAATGGCTACTTTGGCATCTTTACTTCAGTTACCTGATCAAAATGAAAAGTATGAGTTCTTGGTGGAAGAATTGGTCAAACCAACATTTGACCTACCTGATACCCAAATTATTGCCCTTTTAAATGGACATGACTCTCCATGGTATGGACCTATCTATGCCTACCTCAAAAATAAAACCTTACCTATAGACCAAACCCACGCTCAAAAGAAAAATTTCATAAGACAAGTTGGCTGTTATACTATCCTTTCTGACACATTGTATCATAAAGGTCTGGATGGAACACTCCTTAGATGTCTAGAGGAAGATGAATCAAAATTATCTTTAAAAGACATCTACGAGGGGATTTGTGGGTCACATTCAAATGGTTAAACCTAGCTAAGAAAATCTTACATATGGGGTACTTTTGGAAAACCTTAGAAAGAGACGCTTGTCAATATGTTAAAGTGTGCAAGAAATGTCAATACCATGGAAACTTGATTCATGCACCAGCACAAGAATTACACCCTTTTGTCTCACCATGGCCATTCTATCGATGGGGTTTTGACTTGATTGGCATGCTTTATCCACCTTCTTCAAATGGACACAAATATATAATCACAACGATAGAATACTTCACTAAATGGGTTGAAGTTGTCCCTTTATCAACTACAACAAGAAATTTTTTTTCCATGTTTATCCTAAATCATATCATTTGTAGATATGGCATTCCTCATGCCATCATCATGGATAATGGAAAATAGTTTAAGAACAAAGATATTGAAAAACTTTGTGACACATTCCACATTACGCATCACTCTTCATCTATTTACTATCCCCAAGGTAATGGACAAGCAGAAGCTACCAATAAGAACATCCTTAAAATCCTTAAGAGATCTGTTGGAAAATCAGGAAAGGATTGGCACCTTCAAATCAATCTAGCATTATGGGCCTATAGGACTAGTATTCGAACCCCGACAGGAGATACACCATTTTCTTTGGTTTATGAGGCCGAAGTTGTTCTTCCTTTTGAAGTTGAAATACCATCCCTCAGAGTCTCATTGCATGGATTAATAATGGATGAGGATTATAAAGTTGCCCGCCTTCAAAAATTGGAATTTTTGGAGGATCATCAAACTCAAGCCTATGATCATTTGAAAGTATATCAGAATCAAATTTCTAATAACTATAACAAGCATATCAAGCCAAGAAAATTTTAAATAGGGGATCTAGTATTGAGAGAAAATCCAAAAAATCAGGCTGATAGGGAAAAGAAAGGAAAGTGGGAAGCAAATTGGCTTGGTCCTTTTGTCATTGTTTCTTCATTTGGAATGGGGACCTACAAATTGGATTTTTTTGATGGTGATGAATTGCTAGAACCTATCAATAGCATTCATATTAAGAGGTTCCACACCTGATTCAGAGGAAAGAGTATCAGAATAAAGAGTATAAGTTGAGAGTATTAGATGAGTCAAGCATCACCTTTGTACATGGAAAAATTCAAAAATACCAAAAAAGGAGAAAAGATCAAAAATACAAAAAAATCAGAAAATTCAAAATGCCAAAAACATTCAAAAAAGAGAAAAAGGTGCCTTGGTGAAAACCTAGCAATAGGCACCTTGGTAGCAAAAAAAAAAAGAGAGAGGAAAAAGGCAATAATCCCAAGAGGTAAAAACCTGGAAACAGGCACCTTTTGTCCCTTAGGTGTTTCCTAGTTGCATTTGTACATATTGCGGTTCTTCATCTCACTTGTCCATATCCTCATTGCATCCATCATTTGTGCATTGCCCTAATAAAGTCTCAGAGCTGCATTTTGTCACATTCTAGGTTCAGTTGCCCTATGTTTGACATTGATCACATTTATCACTTGGGTGCACACATCATAGATTTTGGTACCAACCAGATTCAATAGTGCAACATTCCGGTCACACATCAAAAGCAGATTTTCAGTTTCAGGAGAGACATTTTGGAACCTTTGATGAATATCATTGTTCAACCCTAAATAGTTTGATCACATAATATGCTCCTTGAGTTTCATTGCCTCATTTTATCAGGATTAAAAATTGACACACCCTAAATGATTAGATTGTCTGGAATTCTTATTTGAAAATCTTGATACATTTCACAAACACTTGGAATTTTTGATGAGTTTTTCATTGGATTTTTCAAGTCATGTTCTTTTTAGCTAATCAATGATGTTTCGACTAGTTTGGCAATGATAAGAGACATGATGTTTTCTTAAGCTTCTGAGTGATTGTTTTGAGGAAGATTATTTAACTTGTGTGAATTCATCTAAGGACATGGTCATCAAAGAACCATAGAGGAAATTCATATGGGATGGAGGGTTAACCTTTGTTTTTTTACACAAAAGGATACCTTGGTTATTTAGATTTTCCATATCTTGATACCAACATCCACTCGCAACATTGAATCCCATTAAACTGGTATTCATACTCCCATATTTGGTCATTCAACTAGTGAGGGTTGTATCTGGTTTCGTAGGCGGGGCTACCACATGAGGGAAAGTCATATTCATATTCTTATGGTCGTAGTGGCACCAGTAAGGATTGTATCGACTCCTAGTTCCACAACGCTCTATGATGAAAATATATACCAGTTTGCATTTCTTTCACAAACCTCAAGGACATTAGTTGCATTTGCATGTTAGATTAATTACATTTTGCATGTTAGATTAATTGCATCTTCATGCTAGATTAATTGCATGTTTCTTTTTAGCTTAAATGCATTCTCCAAAGCTTAGTTCTCAAATGGCTTGTCTTTCTAGCAATTTTCAAAGTTCAGAGGGGGGGGATAAAGTTGACAACACTTCATCAATTAAGTGGTTTCAAGTCATTCAAAATGAGATTTTCCTTTGCATTCATCATCATTAGTCATTATTCATTATATATTCATGTCAAGAGAAAAAAAAGAAAAAAAAAAGAAGCATTAATAATTATTCATTTTCCATATCATCATTTAGAACTGCATCTCATAAAGTTAAAATTGCATACATCCAAAAACAAAAAGATAGTTGCATTTCATTTATCATAGCACTAAGTATTGCATTCATTGCATTGCATAATCCATACATGGTCAAATCAGAGAAGCATATAGAAATAAGTTGCATTAACATCATTTGCATCCATTTATCTATGTCCTACTCTAAGACATTTGCATCCATAGCACAATAGAAATAAATGCATCATAGAAACATGTAGGTATGCATAAAAGGAAATCTCATAACATCATCAAAGGAGGAATCGAATATCATCATAGATAAATGTCCATCATCAATGTCTATAACATAAATCAGTACATCAAAGGTACATCAATACAATGGTCCATACATCAAAGTCCTGATCAAAAAGACATATGATACATCATAAATGCTATATCTAGATATCATGGGTCCAAATCTATCTCATGACCCAACAGGGGCACCTGATCCATCTCTGGCTAAACCTATACCTGAACCCCTTGCACCATCGAGACCCCTATCACCTGCTCTATCTTGTGCACTAGGAGGTGCCTGACCCGTGCTCACATTGGTAGGTAACTGAGCCAGAGTAGCCAGAAACCACTGCAGCATAGTCGTAACCTGATCTGATCTAGTTGTCAATGCAGTCATCCCTGCCTATAAACCCCTCACATCCTACACTATATCATCTGTAATGGGAGGAGCTGGAGGTGCCTGTGATGTTGCAGGAGCTTGTGGTGCCTTAGGCACTAAGGGTACCTGAGGTATCACCTGTGCCATACTGACCTGTGGATCCACCTGTGGTCTCTATCCCTGAACTGGAACCTGTCTGGCCACTTGGACACATCTATGTCTGTGTTTGGCCCAATCCGCACCAACTCTCAAGGGAACCTGATCCTAAGCTACCTATGCTCGTGCTTGTCTCTGCCTAGGCTGCTTGAATCTGCCACCTCAGCCTCTCACATGTGCACCTCTCATTTGAGGTCCAACTACTCTCTGTACCTGAGGAGCCCTAGGTGCCCTCTGAACTCTACGCCTACTGTAGAAGTTGAGAAATCCAACTTCACAGCTCGCCAAGAACACCTACATGCAAATACCTGATACTGAATGGAAGCCAAAGAGACAAAAGCTAGGGTTTGGAAAATCTTAGCAGAGTGAGAGAAAAAATATTATTTCCCAAAAAGTGAATTACAATAATTACAAAAGCGGCATATAAGGTGAGAAACCCTAAGATCAGAGAAAGCTAGGTTTGTGCATTTAATAATTAATAAAAATATTAATTATTATGCACCTACAAATGACAAGCTTAAGTGACTAGAATAATAATTAGCTTTAATAATTAAACCGAAGTGATTTAATTATAAAGGAAAATGTACTATTACTCTAACACCCCCCCTTAAGCGAAGATCAAGAGGAAACTAACCTAGTACAGCTATGAAAGTAGAAGAAATGGGTCCCGACAACAAGGCCTGATCAGGTACCCAACTACAAAGAAATCTCTGTAAAATGGGGAAATAGAGAAAACCCAGTGGGAAAAACTCTACCCCAAAAAGAGATACAACAACATGCTAACAAAGACATGAAGGAAGGCCTCAACAAGACCCCCCAAGGACAACTTTTGTCACCCCAAGCATAGAACGCAATTGAAGATAGCATGGAGATGCAAAGGGTTTGGTGAAGATGTCAGAAACCTGCGTGTCAGTGGGAATGTACTCCAAAGTGAGAACACCATCCTGAATCTGCTGACAGATGAAATGCATATGAAGCTCAATGTGTTTAGTGCACTGATGCTCCATCGGGTTGTGGGAAATGTGAATAGGACTCTGATTATTGCACCAAAGAACAGTGGGATGATCAGGAGGAAAACCAAACTCAGTCATCAACTGCCGAAGCCATAAAATCTCCTAACTAGCATGCACTGCCACTCTATACTCAGCCTTTGTAGATGAAAGTGCATGAGCATGCTGCTTCTTACACAACCATGTGATAGGACCAGAGCCAAGAAAAAAGACAAAGCTAGAAGTAGACTTCCGATCATCAACATCACCAGCCCAATCTGAGTCAGTGTAGCCAACAATGTGAGGAGCCCATGATGTGTAGTGAATGCCATACATAAGAGTGCCCTGAATGTATCTAAAAATATGCTTGGTAGCTTTCCAATGACTCTCATGAGGCTTGTGTGAGAACTGAGAGACTAGGACAACTGCAAAGGAGAGATCAGGATGAGTGTGTGTTAGGTACAACAAACTACCAACCAACTACCAATACAATGTAGCATCCACTGAAGGCGAAGTGCAAGAGGTAGAAAAAGTAACACCCGACTGAAAAGGTGTGGGAGCAGGCTTGCAATCAAGCATATCAAAGTGATGAAGCATGTTAAGAGCATACTTCTACTGGTAAACAAAGATCCCAGCAGGGGACTGAACAATCCACAGACCCAGAAAGAATTGTAATAGACCAAGGTCTGTCATCTCAAATTGCTCCATCAATGTGCGTTGAACATCCTGAATCATAGAAGATGAGCTACTTGTGATGAGAAGATGATCGACATATAGCACAAGGATAAAAACCTCATCCTCAAGATGCTGAATGTAGACTGTAGGATCAGAATGACAGTGTGTGAATCATGTAGAAAGCATAAAGGAGTCCATCTTCTCATACCAAGCCCGAGGGGCCTATTTGAGACCATACAAAAATGCCAAAGTCTGCAAACCAAGGAGGAATCCTACACAAATCCTTGAGGCTGCTCCATGTAAATCTCCTCACTAAGATCACCGTGCAAGAAAGCACTCTTCACATCCATCTAAAAAATGGGCCATCCCTGAGAAGCTGCGAGGGATAAGACAAGGCGAATAGATTTCATCTTGGCGACAGGGGAAAATGTCTCAGTGTAATCAATACCCTCAACTTGTAAAAAACCCTTCGCAACAAGATAGGCCTTGTACTTATCAATAGAACCATCAGCAGCAAACTTAGTACGATACAACCACTTGCATCGCACTAACTTTCTTCCCTTAGGAAGAGAACAAAGACCCCAAGTGTGATTCTTCATCAAAGAAGAATACTCCTCCTCCATAGCACTATCCCACTTAGTATGTCCTATCACTACCCCAAATGTCTGAGGATCACCACAAATAGCATGACTCAGAAGACTAGAACCTGCAATATGAGACCGAGTGTGACAGGAAGTGGAAGGGTCACCAGCCAGAGATCCTGCAGCATCAACTGTAACACGAGCCCATCTAGGCATCGATGGAGGATCCTATGGTGGAGGTAAATGGGGATCACCAAGATCATCATCCTCATCATCATGAAACAAAGCTGGAAGAGATGAGGAAGTAGTGGTAAGTGAAGTAGACTGTGGAAGCAGGGTATCTACTGCAGGAAGCCGCTCATCAAACTGGACATCCCGTTGAAATAGGACCTCTCTAGAATTAGGGTCAAAAAACCTATATGCCTTAACATCCTTGCAGTAGCCAACAAAAATGAGGTGTTGGCTCTTCTGTTCCATCGCTCTCCTTTGAGCGTCAGGCACAAATGCCCATGCTTCACTACCAAAAACTCAGAATGAAGATACATCAGGCTTGACATAAGACCAAGCCTCCTCAGAAGTCATATGTCAAACTGCCTTGTGAGGCATCCGATTCTAGATATAGTTGGCACAATTGACTTCCTCTGCCCAAAAAGATGAATCCATGGACCTGGAATGTATCATACAATTAGCCATCTCCCAAAGTGTCCTGTTCTTTCTCTCTGCCACACCATTCTACTGAGGGGTGTAGGGCATTGAAAACTAATGCTAAAGACCATGTTCAGAGCAAAAATCCCTAAAATCTTGGTTCACATACTCCCCCCCATTATCTATGTGTATCTGGTGAATAGAAAGACCAGATTGCTTCTCCACAAATGTCATGAAGAATCAAAATGAATCAAAGACATTAGACTTGTACTTCAAAAAGTAAACCCATGTGCACTTGGAGAAGCCATCAATGAAAGTGAGCACATATTTGGCACAAAAAAAAGGAGTGGGAAATGACATGAGGTCACTATGAATAAACTCCAATGGTGCCAAAACATGAGTAGCTTGTCCCTGAGGAAAAGGATCCCTATGTTGTTTGCCAAGAACACAACCCTGACAAACCCCATCAGTGCAAGTAATCTGTGGAAGCCCAAGAAAAAGTGCTTGTGTGCTCATCTGCTAAAGATATCTGTAATTGACATGGCCCAAATGCTCGTGCCAAATTCTGCTCACTGAATCTGCATGTGCTATAAGACAAGAACTTGTGCTAGCAGAAGACTCAAATCCATCAAATTTGTATAGTCGGGATGCAGTGTCAACACTCCCAGTAGCCACAATCATCTCAAAATCATGTAAGTCCCAAATAATCACATCATGTGGTGAGAGCTCAACTATCTTACCAGAGCCAGAGTGGCAAATCTGATAGATAGACAGAAGGTTTGTCAAAATGTCAGGGACAAAGAGAACATCTTGAAGAGAACCCCTAGCTAATGCAATAGAACTAGAACCCAAAATAGAAAGATGAGATGAGTTCCCAACAACAATTTGTGAAGTAGCACAAGGAGAAAGTGAGGTGACCAACTGCTGAGTGTGAGTCATGTGGTGAGAAGCACCAGAATCAAGAATCTAGGTGGGCCCAGAAGTCATAGCTTGTGCAGTAAGAGCATGAACTTTCCCTGCAAGGGAGGATGTGGACTGAGGAGCTGAAATGTGATGCTCCTGCATGGCTTCCTCTAAAGCCTCCAAACATTTCCAACACCTAGAAATGGGATGTCCATCCTTGCCACAAAAGCTATAGGTCTCAACTGATTTCTTCTTAGTCTTAGAGGTAGACTCAGTAGACTTTGAAGAAGATTTAACCTTGGAAGGGTTAGCTGGAGGTTTTTAATCATTTTTCTGTGTAGGTTTGGAGGAAGAATCATTGCTTACAGAATCTTTCTTTGGTTTTCCTTTCTTTTTTGGTTTCCCCTATGAAGACTGAGCAACCAATGCTTGGCTAGAAGAGCCAGAAGCATCCACCTTTTGGATCTTTGGCTGTTCCTGTGTCAACCGATCACAGAATGTCTCAAAAGAAGGCATGGTGTGTCTAGCACCCAAAGCATCCATGGTGAAGTAGAAAGTGGAAGAGAAGATTTGATACTGTCCTCACAACTTTGAGAGTATCAAGAAGATACACTCATCATCTGTCTTGGTTTTCCCACATCCCTGCAAAACTAAGCGCAGAGACTTGAACTTCATCAAGAAGTCCTCAATGGTGGGAAAGATGGTAGGTGTTAAAGTGGTCAGCTCTACATCAAGCTGTACTACCCAAAACTCATTCACTGTGCCAAACAAATCTAAAAAATTGCCCCAAATGGCCCTAGGAGTTGTCAACCCATACAGGTGAAAGAGGAGACTGTAAAAAATGTTCAGTGCAATCAAGCCCATGGCTTCATCCATCTTGTTCTTGTGTTGAAGAATCTCAAAATGATGTTGTAGGATAGGTTGATTTTCATCTAGGCATGACCATAAGCCACGTGACATGAGTAGCCTGGTCATGTGTGCTTTCTAGGTGTGGTAATTGTGTGGTGTCAGCTGGGCCACAGAGGGGTCCGACATTAAAAGAAGAAGAAGACAGAAGTAGAAGGGTCATTTTATGAAAGTAAATAACAGAAAGAAAAAGAACCCCCCACAAAGTATAATTCTAATCCCCATTACAGCAAAGAATCAATTATTGAAAGCATGAAAAACTAGAAAAAAATCTGAACACCAGATGCAGAGAGGGAGGAAAACAAAGCCTCTACTTCAACACTAAAAATAGGAGCTCAAATGGCCAAATTAGCAAACAAGGGTAGCATCATTGTGTCCAGCTCAGAAACACCTTTTCGGCGATATTTTTTTTTTTGAAAACGGACACCGTATGCCCAAGGTATGGCCAAAAAACCAAGTGCCCCTCCAAAAAACAACTCACTCAAAAAACACAGTCACTAGAAAAAAATTGACATCCACATGACCGTCACCCATCTGCGAGAAAAAATTTGACGCCCGTCAAAAGGTTTGCCGAAAAAAGTTGCCGGTCGATGGAAAAAAACTTTCTACTGGAAAAATTTGAATTTTCTGCTAGGAATTTTTTTTTGACCGCTGACATCACTGATGATGTCAGCCCTATGGAGGAGGTGGCAGGCTGGTGGTTTGGTGGTAGCCCACGGGCAGCTCTTGGGCGACTCCGCTGCGTAGTACCACCGGTGGTGCTGCAGTGGCAGGCGACCGGTGGGCGGTGCACTAGCGGGTGGGCCGGGCGGTGCTGGCTACGGGGTGGCATGTGGGTGGTGTGCTTTGGCATCCCCAAGAAATTCCTTTTTTTAAAGTTTTTTGTCCTTTCTACCTCATTTTTCATGCTCATACGACCCTAATAGGACAAAAAAATTTCCCTGAGAGAACGGTAACAAAAATGGTCAAACTTTATATGTATTTTAACTCTCCCGAGCCTTTTGAATGCAATGGTGGAGTTTATTTTTGCTCAAATGGCTCCAAAAAATAGTGCCTCCTTTAAAATAACAGAAAAACCCTAGAGAAGCTGTGGTTGTTGACTTTGAATCGTGGCTTCAAAAACCTTCAAACCAGGCAGCGATAGGGTGGCTCTGATACCATGTAGAAGTTGAGAAATCCAACTTCATAGCTCACCAAAAACACCTGCATGCAAATACCTGATACTGAATGGAAGCCAAAGAGACAGAAGCTAGGATTTGGAAAATCTCAGCGGAGTGAGAGTAAAAATATTATTTCCCAAAAATTGAATTACAATATGTTAGGGATTTTTCTTGTATGAACCACAATGCTTGAAATGTCTATTTGAACCCTGTACCTTCTAATCCTGATTCAGAGACAAGAAAAGCCTAATTGCTAAGGATTGGATAAGGTCCTTCATTTTTGAGCTCCACAAATACTCAGGCAGGTTTTACCTCTTAAGATTGCTATTTACACAGTATTTGTTGATGTGGACACTGATTAGCTATGTATCTTTATTGGACCAACTTATGAATTATCTTGCAAATAACCAAGCATAACCATAAACAAGATATTACCATACAAATCATAGTTATAAACATAACAATAACCAGTGATACAAGGATTCTCATCCTTCTTCCTTTTCTTTATAGGAGGGACAACCTAATAGATTCACTGTTTAAGGAATCAATAATATGGACAGTGTCCTTCTGACAGAGATCCTTAACAAATTCAATTTTTTTGTTCTTAGTAACAAAGTATTTTAATTGATTTGGTTTTGATAACTTGGAATATCTTAGACACAGATAGATAATCAGACTGTTTTCTGAACCAGTGCCTATCCTTTGGGCTATAGAGTCAAATACAAGCAAAGATATCATATAAATAAAACACAGTAAACTGCCTTACAGTTCACATACAACTCAGATAAATTGCCTTACAAGTTATCCTGTCACCTCAAATCTATTGTATCAAATCTTTAAACAAAGTAGTATGCT
>MU225243.1:895247-951358 GCA_018584345.1 Thuja plicata
ATTCTATATTATCAACAATACTGAATAAACTCCTTATGAAATACAAAGAAGACAATCCTTATAAAGGATGTCGAAACCCTAAACGGGCAGCTGCTAGGAAATAGAAACTTTCCTAAAACTAACTGAAACTGCCTAAGTGAAACTTAAGCACTAAAGAGTAATTGCTAAATTACTCTAACAGGCTCAACCATAAGATTTAAATAATTTTTTAGTTCTTTAAACATATGCTTTTGTAACAAGCCTTTTGCAATTCCAGGCTTGGCACTATACCTCTTTTCTTGCTTCTTTATGTCAATTTTGGTAGACATAGTACTGAATAGGCCAAAGGCTTGCATAAAAGAGTTTCTGTTTAGTATCAACAAGGCAGTGCCATCATCCCTTTTAATGGTCTTTGTGAGGGCATCATAGTGATTTGCCAGGTCAAGAAATAGGTCAACATCTAAGAACACATCAAGAACTAATAATCTAGCCAGACCACATGTCCATGGGTTTGAGATAGGGATGGGCTTATCAGAATTCTTACAATAGTATGTGAAAAGAGAGTAACCTATTGTGCCTGGGGTCACAACATCTTGGATGTCTTTGTAATCATCCAGAAGACACTAGCATCGGCCTTCTTGCTCTGTGTTGAACCTGGGAGAAGCTGGAGAAACTCGTCAGAGTAACTCAGTTTTCCTTTCTGTTCTTCTCCACTGCCTCCACTTGTTGAAGCGACGCTCACAGCTCTACTCATCTTTGCAACACCTTGAATTTATTTTCTCTAACTAATATTGAAACAAATCTAATTTCCAATATCAGCTGTCTGCTCTGAGCACAAACTTCTGCAATTTTAGAAATTTCTGATCACTTCTAGATACACTGCAACTGCTTAAAAAATCACTCTTCTCTGAAAACGTAGCAACTTGGCTCTGAAAACTTGAAAGCATGGTGAATGGGAATGAGTGCACTATCAACTCCTTATAGCTATCATCCAGAGTACACAACTCATAATTTGGGAACATCAGTTCTGCCATTAATTTGCCATACCGTGAACTTTGAAAAACCTAGCCGTAGTTGCTGAAGTTGACAGGAAATCAAATTTTCAAATATGAATCCTCGGAGAAATCATAAAACATTTATGAGAGCTGACATGTCACCTTATGATTCATTGTCTGTCTGACATCTCAGCTACCCTTTTTGCACTGTGATCAAAATACGGGCCTGTGATTGGTTGCCAAGAGACCTGCTCTGTCACAACAAGAAACTGTCGCCATTTTTTAGATTTTGTGATCACGCGACCCCGCAACTGCATTAAGTCTCTTTGTCGCGGGCGTTTGTTCTTAACCATGGTTCTATCTCTAGACTTGGTGACCATATATTTTCTTAACTCTGGCTGACCTCAGTGACCATCTGGCAATCACGTGACATAACCGAAATCAAAGTCGCAAGCAGTTAACCTTAACTCATCTTTCTTTCTGAGACTGTGTGACTAGCCATTATCAATAACCTTCACAGTTGTCTCCATGTCGCTAGATGCTTATGTTCTATTTCAAGACTATGCTACAACCTTTAGTCACCCAGTCGGGAGATACATTCAACTTCCCTTAACACGTCACATGCGCCTTTTTTCTTTACTCATAGCGACTGCGCGACATACCCTAATTGCCAAGTCAGAAGGAATTTTCTCTTGGGGCACTTTTCTTTCTAGACTTCGTGACCACCACTGGATCTTTTGATTCTTTCATCTAACGGATGTCATTTAATCACTTAATGATCGGGCATACCCTTAAATTATTTCCAGACTTCGCGACAAAGGGAAAAGCACCTTAGTCTCATAATCGCTTAATCCTTTTCTTCCTTCTGGCGACCTCCCGACAACCCACTTACTTTATGACAGATGTCTATTACTCATTGGTTCACTTGATGCATAACGGGAAACTGAAGCATTATCCTATTTTGGTGACATCCCGACTGAGCAATGCCGCAAACATCAAACAGTTAGTCGCGTAGTCTGAACTGAAATCACTTAACTGCCATTTTATTCTGAGACCACGCGACTGAAGAAAAACTTAACCGTGAACTTTGGCTTGATCTGGCGACAACGCGACATGAAGTAATCATGAAGTCTGTGAACATTTGCTTAACTGTGAGAATTCTCCTGTGATCACCCAACTAACAGTGGGTCCCATCTTTTACAAAGCTTATAACATGATATCTCGCGACTACCCGACTGAGCAAAATTACAAAGTCTCAGAACGCTGAAGGAATATTCTAATTCTGAATGAGACTACGCGACACAAGGAAAAAGGCAAAGTTCGGGAAGAGCTTTGGAATATTCTCTAGGGGTAACGCGACGAGGTGACCTAACTTTAAAACACATGTCTTAAGTGATTGAAAAAGCAACACTAAAACATAAGACATGGTCTAGGGCTTAAAATTCATCGTTTAATACTTGGGTACTTAGGGTTTTCAGGGTTTTTGCAATTTTGGCAAGGTTTAAACATGAAAACCTAAAATTTTATAGAGGGCAAGACAAGGAATCAGGAGAACCAGCAAAAACAGAAAATACAACCAACATAATAATTACAAAAGTGGCATATAAGGTGAGAAACCCTAAAGCCAGAGAAAGCTAGGTTTGTGCATTTAATAATTAATAAATATATTAATTATTATGCACCTACAAATGACAAGCTTAAGTGAATAGAATAATAGTTAGCTTTAATAATTAAACCAAAGTGATTTAATTATAAAGGCAAATGTACTATTACTCTAACATGGTCTTCCTCCCACTAAGGAGAGGTCATAAAAGCATGGTTTAGGTACGGTAAGGTCTTCCCTTATATTGGCAAGTACTTTGTCTAGGTCACCCAGGTAAGAATTTTTAAAGAGTCTTCTATAGAGTATGCCAAGACATTGCTTATCAGTCCCAAATTGTAGGGCCAAGGTAAGGAATAACGTGGGTATATTAAAATTGACTCTATACCTCTCATTTTTGTTAATACATTCCTTTCCCAAGACTCTAAAAACCTCTCTTACAACTAGAAAGTGAGATGAAAGCAGGACGTCTTTTAACCTTTGACCATTTAGCACAGTATCAAATACAATTTGAATCCTAGGACCCTGAAGTTTGATAGGCATAGTCATTTTCTGGGTCCAATCCGAATAATTTCCTCAATTGTGATCTTAAGTAGCTTAAATAAAAAGGGAATGGGTTGGAAACCATAAATGAATAATTACAACATTTTTCGTTTGATCGTAGCACCTATGAATATGTATTGACATCTTTACTACTTCCAAGGGCCGGGAGGAAAATAGTTTAGGGCTAAATAGTATATCTTTCCACAATAATATCAATAAATTGGAGAAATTAGGGAAATTTTTGTATTCCTTAAAGCTAAACTTTAAAACAAACCCATTCATACAGAAAGAAAATTACGTTTCTTAGAACTATAAACATGTATCAAAAAATATATATGATAACTAGTTTGACCTAAAATTACCTTTTTACATATTCTTTTGATCTAAATACTGTATAATGTCCCATTCACAACTATACTATCTTTATCTATATATTACTTCAAACTACTTAATTAGAAATATAACTTAGAGTTACTGATCGGTATTACTTAAAACTTATCTATGACCTATTATGTCTTGTTCCAAAATTACATTCTCCCATGGGTATTCTAGTTTTGCATCCTTTATCTTCCTGAGGAACACCTCTTCCTCCAAGCTCTCCTCTTTCAGACTTGGTTCTATCAGCTTCCCCTTGCCTTTACCCTTGTTCTTTCTTGGACTCTTCCACCATCCTCTATTAATAGTCATTGAAGGGATAATCTGCAACTTGTCCAGGCTTGTAGAGCTAAAAGAAGGAGGAAATGAGAAGCCTTCCTCTTTGAAATACTTTGTGAACCATACTGTGTCTTCAGTAGGAATAATAAGCTTCCATCGTAAAAGAAAGTCAATATTCCTCTTCATTGTTGGCCACTGGACATCAAATGCCTCAGTGTCTCTGAAGAAAAGGAAGGGCCTCCTCAGAATCTACATATTATGCTCCAATATTTGAACTTTTGCAATAGTGTAATCTTCTGGAAATGGAACCTAGTTCCTAAAATTGATGGTAAATACTACCTCTTCAAGCCCAACCAAAATTTTTCTCAAGAAGGTGAGTTTACAAAGGTCTATAACTCTAGTTTCCACTATACCAGCTCTAAGGAGGAAGGATATGAGGGTACCCACTATATCCCCGTTCCTTCTCATAGTGTAACTGAAATCAAAGTGATAGTCTGATAAAATTAACTCTAGAGCCCTCCTAGATAAGTCATCCATCGACTTAAGGATCTTGCTCCAGCGTTCCAGAGTAATGGGACCCCAAAATGCCATGTCCCTAGTAGCAAAAGCATGAAATGTATGAACATTGGTGAGCATTTTGATAAGTCTACAAGATGATTTAGGAGGAATAGCTAAGTGAGGTAGGAATAGAATACTTGGAGATGAAGAAACCATTTGCTAAAATAGATAGAGGCTCTGTAATCATAAATGCTTGTTCTGTGTGAATATATTAATGATGAGCCTTCGAATTACACCTCATAATGATGAGCATACTTCTTAGATTTGGGATTAATATAAGGAGATCCATCTTAAGTGTGTAGCAATTAGCCTCTCCAAAAATGGTTACCTCATTTTTGTTGACACAGGTAGGTTGAAATGATAATTGATCTCGGGATCCCATAGATGATTTTACTCATGACAATTACAGCCTGTGAACCACCAAACATTCTAGGCTAACTAATAACATAAAGTAATTATATAATTATATAATCCCTCCTCACAATGGTAAATGTTTTATCCAGTATCTTAATTATATAACTTACCAAATTAGAAGTTTTTATTAGTATACGAAGTGCTCTGTATTTGGGGTGTTCGATAGGTCTCTACCCTTCGCTAAAGGGATAGGCTATGTATAAATAGGAGGATGGTAAGATTTAAGCTGATATAACGGGTTGATCATTAATTAAATTTTATTATTTTAATAATTATTAGTTAATTTTATTATCAAGGAGACATATAATTAAACTATATTATATGTTATTATATATGAACCAAAAACTTTCTTTACTATGCTATAATAAGGGGACCAACCATGTTACTGCCTTACTGTAGGAATAGCTTGCATATGAGAATCCTGTGCTTTTGCTGTAGGAGCATCAGCGGGTATGGTGATGCCATCTACTCCCAGATTTTCTAATTCATCAGCCCTTTTGTTTCCTTCCCTATATATATGATTAATTGTGATTTTGGAGAATGATTTGCTAAGATATATGGCCTCAGAAAGAAGTGCATTTAGTCTCCAATTAGGTGTTGAGCCTATCCTAAGGGCATTAACTCTTATAGTTGACTCCCCTTCAATTTCTAGATTATTTAAACCTAGATCTTTACATATTTTTAGTCCCTTTGTTAAGGAAAGGATTTCCGCCTGATTATTAGTCGCATGACCAATAGGAGAGGAAAATACTGCAATTTCTCTACCTTCATGAACACAACACCCAATACCCGCTATACTAGGGTTGCCCCTTGATGCCCCATCAAAGTTCAATTTGAACCATCCATATTGAGGTGGTGTCCATACACATTCTTCTTTCCTAGATTTTGTTATATTTTCTCCCGGTCGTATGAAGGTTGGGAGGGCAAGGCAACCCATTTTCCCCTAATTTTCTCATCCCAATAGGACATCTTAGCCTCTCTTTTTTTCTGACTTCTGCATTTATTATTTGTAAATTCAATTATGATTGCTTCAATTTTATTAATTAGTTGTCTCACTTCCATTTTCTCATCTCTAAATATTCTTATATTTCTCTCCTTCCATAATTCTCATATGCCGATTGATGGAGCAGTGATCCATAAATTAGCATAGATGCTACCCTTCTTTATTTCTGGCCAAGCTTGGAGAATTCCAAGAATTATGTTAGGAAATGCAGATTGCTAGCCCAGGTTACCGATTAGCCAATTCTAGCACTGATTATAATATTTACATGCTAATAGGATGTGGTTGAGGTCTTCCACATCATTCTCACACAAAGGACACCTACTAGGCCCTTCAAAACCCATTCTCTTAAATCTGTCTGTTGTGAGTAACTTTTGGTGTAGAGCTATCCAGGTACAAAGACCTGCCTTAGGTAGGAAATATTTGTTCCAACATAGATTAATAGGTATATTGGTCTTGGGTCTAATCTGTTTACTTCTATTTACATTGTAGCCATCTTTGGTGTTATATTCTCCATTTTTGGACCTATCCCATACCAAGGAATCTTTTTTTCAATTGAGGAGCAGATGTATCTTCTTTAATGTTTCTGTTAGAAGACTAGCTTCATCCCTTAGTATATTAAATGCAGAAAAGTCCTTCCATTCCCACCCAATGTCATTGGTTGATTATTTAATATAATCTTGGCCTAAACTACCCTGAGAGAGTTCTAATATGGCTCTAGACCTACTACAATGAGTTTTATCCAATGCTTCATACCCTCCCCAATAGTCTGACCAAAAGAGTGCTTCTTTCTCTATTCCTAAGTTCCAAGTAAGTTTGATAGAGATAATATAGTGACATTCTAGCATAAATTTCCAAATACGTGAGCCTCTAGGTGGGTTTTTTTTCCCTAAAGATGTTTATCGGGTTACTATCAACTAAATATTTTGATATTAAAAATTTTCCCACTTAGCTTGGGGATTTCAATATAAATGCCATATTAGCTTAGCTCCTAATTCCTTCCCTTGGTATCCAACATTTTTAATGCCCACACCCCCTTCATCTTTTGGACAACATACTTTTTCCTAGGCAATCAGGGGATATTTCTTTTCATCGATGGTACCTTGCCAAAAGAAGTTTCTTAAATGTTTATTTAATTCTAATATTTTATTGGAAGGAAGATTAATACATGCTAACTGATAGATGGGCATAGAAGCTAAAAAATATTTAACCAATGTAGCTCTGCCTGCTGAGCATAGCCATTTACCTTTCCATGAATTCATTTTATTTTTAATTTTTTCTATTGTTAGATTCCAGAGAGAAGTAGTCCTTGTCCCTTTATCTAAGGGTAATCCAAGGTATTTACAGGCTAGACTACCTTGTTTAAAGTTAAGAATTCTACAGATCTGATTCGATGTTTGATTTTTTTTGTTAAAGAAAAATATTTCATATTTATCAACATTGATTTCTTTCCCAGAGGTAGCAGTATAAGAGTCTAAGATAGATTTAAATTTTTTATCTTCATTCTCTTCACTAGCCCATATAGCATTGTATCATCAACAAATTATTGATGAGTACTTGGTTCTAAATTACTAGACATTTGTATGCCTTTGAGTGAACCTTCTGATTAATGTGTATGTAAATCTCTCCCCAGGGCTTGATCCATGATGGTGAAGAGGTAGGGGGACATTGGGTCCCCTTGTGGGACCCCTCTTGAAATCTCAAAGAATCCTTCCAGAGTCCCATTTATCAAAACATATATCATAGGAGTAGATATGCATTTGAATATAAGGTTAATCCAACTCTTTGTGAACCCAAAGGCTTCGAGACATTTACATAGAAATATCCAGTCTACTTTATCATATTATTTTTTGATGTCTAATTTGATTAACATACTAGGAGACTTATTATTTTGAACCAAGTGTATATCTTCTTGGGCTATTATGACCCCATCATAAATTGATTGGCTAGGAACAAAGATAGTTTGTTCCTCACTAGTCATGAGAGGGAGGAGTTTTTAGAGCCTAATAGTCAAAGTTTGGATAGTAGTTTCTATAAGTGATGCAAAGTGGGCAACTCAAAGCTTGTCAAATTTCTCGAATAGGGCAAAGTACCCTAGATCAAAAACTTTCAATGCCAAAATGCTCAACACTTATCACAAGTGTGGAAGAAGGACTTGGTTAAGGCTATCACAACCCAAAGACCCCAAGGGTAACCTAATCACTAGGTTTCACCAATCCTTCAACACCAACTACCAAGGTTGGTCTCACAAGAAAATGACCCTAAATCATAATGATACCCCCAAAGTGATATATAGGACTAGGGGTGACTTATGCTTGTAGGTATGGTCTATTTAGGTCCCTATTGAATAGTTCCAATGGTTCTTTCACTCAAATGTAATCCATATACCATGGTTGCTTCACAAACCCAAGACTATGCTTGTAGCCTTTTTCAGAGGGAAATTTGATCTCAAGTGAGATTCTTCCACATAACCCTATGAACTGGTTGGGGATTCAGACACCATTTATGGCCTAGGACTTTGGACATAAGCCCTATAACTTGGAAATGAGAAGAAGATATGATGATACACCAAATTTCTCCATTGATTAGCCCTAATTAGGCCTCCATTTACACTACAAGTGTCTTTTAGATGCATCCAATTTGTAAACTGATGATTGGTTCAAGTGAGGGTGTGCACAAAGGTCTCTTCCTCTATCTTAGGGATTCTGGTCAATCCTCAAACAAAAGTTATGACTGCTGTCCTAATTCTGGATAGGTGCATACATAAGGATATACACCTAGGGCATCACTTCATTATCATTTCCCTACAACTTAAAGAGCCTATCTAGCAGAATATCAAAGAGAATTATATGAACAATCTTTCCACAAAGGTTCATTGAATTCCCATTGTGTAAAGTGGAAATACACTAAATTTACTTAGAAACCTTGATTTAGGGCCTACAATTCGGGCAGTGAATTTGCAAATTCTATAACTTTTAGACCAAAAATGATCAACACATGAGACCAAAACCAAATGGAAGAAGATTCAAAGGAATAAACCTTGGTGTCAGAATTTACTGTCTCTCTGTCCGTACCCAGTCGTAGACAATGATTGTTTCTCAGGAAATGCAAGAAAATGGTTATTTTATTAATTTTAGAATGCCAAATTACATCATTAGCCTACTGTGTGTGTAAAATTACACCTTCATGAAATTAAGATTAAGAACAATAATTCTATGGAAAGACAATACAAATTAATCTAAGAATTGAAGCTAAAAATCTATATCATCTCATGGTTCTCTATCTACGCTTTGTTAAGAGAGCTCTCAGGCTTAATCTCTCTCAAGGAAAATCCTAGAATGAGAAATTAATGATAAAAGAGTGCTCAAATCTAGCTTAGAATGCTTAAAATGCTCAAAATGCTCCAAGATATGTTAGAAAAAAACAAATGCTCCTAAACATGATATGCTAAAATGCTATGCAAATGCTGAAATGCTCTCAAAAGCTCTCCAGTGCTCTCAAATTCTCTCCATATGCCTATAGTAAGGATGTTTTTTCTCTTGAAATTCATGGATCCCAAACACAAAGGAAATGGCTTGTATTTATAGCTTTTTCCCAAGGGTAGGGGGTAGAGTGAGTTGATCATGATCAAAGTTTGGTTAAGTCAAAATCTTTGAGGTGTTCTCAAATGGAGGGAAAGTTGGTTGGTTGTCTCAAAGATATTAGGAATTAAATAACTCAATGATTTAATTAATTTAGCCATGGAAGGGTGATTGGGTTGGATTTGATCTTTTTGATTTGAACTATACAATTGAAAAATCAATTGCATAATTTTTTTAATCCCTTTAGGCTTGAATTTAATTATTTGATTTCATGATTATTTGATCTTTTTAATTTGATTTGATTTTTGTCCATTTGATTTGATCCATTTGTTTTTGCATTGAGATGATAATTTAAGGCATTTGGCTGAGATTTATAGTTTGGAATTCTTGAGATACACCTAGTCAATTTTAGGTGTCTACAAATGCCCCTCTTTGAATTGATGTGCAAAGCGCATTGATTCAAAGAAAGCTTGATCATCCTGAGTGTTGATTCGATGTTGATGAGCTAATTGACTGATATGAAAACCCTAATATGAAACCTTGATATGAAATCCTAATATGAAACCTTGATATAAAATTCTGATATGAAATCTTTGATATGAAACCCTGATATGAAACCCTGATATGAAACTTTGATATGAAACTCTGATATGAAACTCCGATATGAAACTCTGATATGAAATTCTACTGATAAAGTTTGAAATTTCAATGTCCCAAATTTGATATAAGGTATGCTACAAAATCTGAGTTAGATGATATAATGATGCCCCCTCAAAAATGAAATCATATTGATCGTAGGTAAAAGTTGTTGATGAACAATGCTGATAGAAGAGATCCAAGATGATTGAATTTCTGATATTAATGATGGTTTTAAGATGTTGAAAAAATGCCCAGTGTGCAAAATATGCAGATTAGGTTTGACTGGGTCAAAATCTCATAAAATAGGTTAAAATAGCTTAAATAGGTTGAAAAACCCAAATTTAGTATTCATTTTCACTTTTTACTATTGAGATTTTTCTCTGAGCCTCTGCCGATTGATAGTGATGGTGGTCCCCATTCGAGAGCATAGGTTCGAGTGAGCACATAGATATTAGAGACCCCCTGACTACGGGCCTTTGGTGAGTGGTTCAAACTCCCCCAGTGCATTTATTTCTCTTGAAATATCATTTAATACATGTTTTTACTGCTTTCTAGGAAAATTTAAGCAAAATGCCATGTAGGATAGATAAAGTGCTACGTAGGGCATAGAAAAGCTGTCTCCGCGCATTAAAGAGCCACGTAGGAGAAATCCTTAACCACATAGGAGCTAGGGAAAAATTGTCACCCAAATAGTAATGAGCCACCTGAAAAAACCCTAGTGTTTAAAGGCCGCGTATGAGGTGTGAAAAGCCGCATAGGCATGTAAAAGACCGCCTAATTAGTTAAGCGCCACCTCCAATTTGTAAAGAGTCACCGGGCTTAAAAAGCTGCGTACACTAAGTTAAGTGCCACCTACCATAAAATTATAATTTGATATAGGAAATAGATGAACTCAGTGTGATTGATCATCCAGATGAACCGATTAGATTCCAAGCTAGAAAATGTATGTCCAGAATGTCACGTAGTGTTTAGGATATTAGAAAAGTCATAATGATGAATGTTTGATAGGTCAATCAGATTTGATTAAAAATGATGACAAATTATCCTTGTGTCTCATGATATAGAGGTTAGGAGCAATAAGTTGATACGCTCAAGTTAGAGAAAAGATAGATTTAATGTTTTGGTTGACGTAAAATGGTTCACCAAGAGAAAAACTAACATGATTCACTTTGTTTCAAAATGTAGGAACATTACCACAAGTTGTGGGTATGGGGTGTAGCGTTGTAGATTTTTGATTTAATAAATGAGCTTACACCTCCTAAGCGGCGTACTATTGAGACATGTGGACTCAATTTCCTTTTAGATCTCCCTCGATTTTAGTTGAACCGAGGTTTGTTGACAGCTATGGTAGAGCAACGACACTCTGACTATAATACATTTTATTTACCTCTGGGCGAGATAAATATTATGCCAGAAGATGTGTATAGATTATTGAGGATCCCGAATCATGGAGAGTGGGTGTATTATGATTCAGTGTATGATAGTAGTGTATGCAGATGGGTGTTTGGAGATAACACCATTGATGATGATTGCATTACTTGGGCACAGTTTGCCTCATTTCCCACTTTACCAGTGTTACTAGGAGCTGTGATTGGGGGACTACTTTTTCTAGATAGGAGAGGTTGTGGTTTCACGGTCGAATGGGGATGAATTTTAGAGGACCTGATTACACATCCACAGAGATTGGATTGGGGCTCTTGTGTATTGGCTCAGTTATATCATGATCTTCATGAGATTGTGTATCAGTGCAGTGCAGCTATTTCTATAGGTGCGGTATTATTATAGTTATGGACTTGGGAGCATCTGCTGATTACGAGGCCATTTTCAGATCGAGTACGGGCGTGTGGTTATCCATATGCTTTTATATATGACAACATGGTTGTCTAGCATCGTCTAGGCAAGGTCAATTTTTGGAGACGTACCATCGATGATATTGATTAGGTAGTATGGAGGCCATATCTGTAGTGTGAGAGGTGGTAGGAGGATGATGATGAGTTACCATATATGTTTTCACCTCGATGGATGATAGGCTGATCACCCTTACTCATTGAGAGATTTTTCTTCAGGAGAGTACTCTGTCAGTTTGGCCAAGTGCAGGATATGCCGCAGGGTATGGCACTCTATGCTAGGGTACAGGCTAAGAGATCGATGTGGGGAGCATAGGTTCACTACTAATTAGCTTGTTTGCAGATTGATAAGCTCGGGTATGGTGTTTGGGATATGATGCCATAGCTTGCAGATGCAGGGATGTCGGCTGAGTATCGCGAGTGGTTTTTGTGACATCGGTTCGTTTGATTTACTGATCTAGTAGAGCCCATTCCTAATGTTGGTGAGCTCTCAGATGATGACAAAGATGATGGTGATGATGGGGATGATGGTGATAGACCGCGTAGGTGTTAGAGTAATAGTACATTTGCCTTTATAATTAAATCACTTCAGTTTAATTATTAAAGCTAACTATTATTCTATTCACTTAAGCTTGTCATTTATAGGTGCATAATAATTAATATGTTTATTAATTATTAAATGCACAAACCTAGCTTTCTCTAGCTTTATAGTTTCTCACCTTATATGCCACTTTTGTAATTATTATAATTCACTTTTTGGAAAATAATATTTTTTCTCTCACTCCGCTGAGATTTTCCAAACCCTAGCTTCTGTCTCTTTGGCTTCCATTCAGTATCAGGTATTTGCATGCAGGTGTTCTTGGTGAGCTATGAAGTTGGATTTCTCAACTTCTACATGGTATCAGAGCCACCCTGTCGCTGCCTGGTTTGAAGGTTTTTAAAGCCACGATTTGAAGTTGACAGCCACAACTTCTCTAGGGTTTTTCTATCACTTTGAAGGAGGCGCTATTTTCTGGAACTGTTTGAGAAAAAATACACTCCACCATTGCATTCAGAAGGCTTGGGAGAGTCAAAATACATATAAAGTTCAACCATTTTTGTTACCGTGCCCTCAGGGAAATTTTTTTGGCCTATAAGGGCCGTACGGGCATGAAAAATGAAGTGGAAAGGATAAAAAAATTAAAAAAAGGCATTTCTTGGGGCTGCCAGAGCGCACTGCCAACACGCCACCCTAGTGCCACCCCACAACCACCACCATACAGCCCGACCCGGTCCACGCTCAGCCCACCCACCGGCGCGCCGCCCACTGGCCATCGCAGCGCCACTGGCGGTACTGTGCAGCGGAGCCACCTAGGAGCCGCCATTGAACCACCGGCCCACCACCTCCTGCACAGGGCTGATGTCATCAGTGACATCAGTGGCCAAAAAAAATTTTCTAGCAGAAAATTCAAAATTTTCTGGCAGAAAGTTTTTTTCTGGCGACCGACAACTTTTTCCGGCGAACCTTTTGATGGGCATCAAATTTTTTCTTGCAGACGGGTGACGGTCATGTGGATGCCAATTTTTTTCCAGTGACTATGTTTTTCTAGTGAGTTGTTTTTGAGAGGGGCACTTGGTTTTTTGGCCATATCTTGGGCATATGGTGTTAGTTTTTAAAAAACAAAATATCGCCAGAAAGGTGTTTCTAAGCTAGACATGATGATGCTACCCTTGTTTGCTGATTTGGCCTTTTGAGCTCCTATTTTTGGCATTGAAGTAGAGGCTTCATTTTCCTCCCTCTCTGCATCTAGCGTTCAAGTTTTTTCCTAGTTTTTCATGCTTTCAGTAATTGATTCTTTGCTGTATGGGGGTTAGAATTATATTTTGTGGGGGCGTGCTTTTTCTTTCTATCATTTACTTTCAGAAAATGACCCTTCTACTTTGATCTTTTTCTTCTCTCAATGTTGGACCCCTCTGTGGCCCGGCTGACATTGCACAATTACCACACCTATAAAGTACACATGACTAGGCTACTCATGTCACATGGCTTATGGTCATGCCTAGATAAAAATCAACCTGTCCTATACAACATCCTTTTGAGATTCTTCAGCATAGGAACAAGATAGATGAAGCCATGGGCTTGATTGCACTAAACATTTTCGACAGTCTCCTCTTTCACCTGGATGGGTTGACAAATCCTAGGGCCATTTGGGGCAAGTTTTCATATTTTTTTGGCATAGTGAATGAGTTCCGAGTACTACAGCTTGATGCAGAGCTGACCACTTTGACACCTATCAGCTTTCCCACCATTGAGGACTTCTTGATGAAGTTCAAGTCTCTGCGCTCAGTTTTGCAGGGATGTGGGAAAACCAAGACAGATGATGAGTGTATCTCCTTGATACTCTCAAAGTTGCAAGGATAGTATCAAATCTTCTCTTCCACTTTCTACTCCACCATGGATGCTTTGGGTGCTAGACACACCATTCCTTCTTTTGAGATATTCTGTGATCGGTTGACATGGGAACAGGCAAAGATCCAAAAAATGGATACTTCTGGCTCTTCGAACCAAGCATTGGTTGCTCAGTCTTCATAGGGGAAACCAAAATAGAAAGGCAAACCAAAGAAAGATTCTACAGGAAATGAATCTTCCTCCAAACCTGCACAGAAAAATGATTCAAAACCTCCAGCTAACCCTTCCAAGGGTAAATCTTCTTCGAAGTCTACTGAGTCTACCTCAAAGACTAAGAAGAAATCAGTTGAGACCTGTAGCTTTTGTGGCAAGGATGGAAATCCCATTTCTAGGTGTTGAGAATGTTTGGAGGCTTTAGAGGAAGCCATGCAGGAGCATCACATTTTAGCTCCTCAGTCCACATCCTCCCCTGCAGGGAAAGGTCATGCTCTTACTGCACAAGCTATGACTTCTGGGCCCACCTAGATTCTTGATTTTGGTGCTTCTCACCACATGACTCACTCTCAATAGTTGGTCACCTCACTTTCTCCTTGTGCTACTTCATAGATTGCTATTGGGAACTCATCTCATCTTTCTATTTTGGGTTTTGGTTCTGTTGCATTAGCTGGGGGTTCTCTTCAGGATGTTCTCTTTGTCCCTGACATTTCGATGAACCTTCTGTCTATCTATCAGATTTGCCACTCTGGCTCTGGTAAGATAGTTGATTTCTCACCACATGATGTGGTTATTTGGGACTTACATGATTCTAAGATGATTGTGGCTACTGGGAGTGTTGACACTGCATCCTGGCTATATAGATTTGATGGATTTGAGTCTTCCACTGGCACAGGTTCCTATCTTATAGCACATGCAGATTTAGTGAGCAGACTTTGACATGAGTGTTTGGGCCATGTCAATTAAAGATATCTTCAGTAGATGAGCACATAGGCTCTTGTTCTTGGGCTTCCACAGATTACTTGCACTGATGGGGTTTGTCAGGGTTGTGTTCTTGGCAAACAACATAGGGATCCTTTTCCTCAGGGATGAGATACTCATGCTTTGGCACCATTGGAGTTGATTCATAGTGACCTCATGTCATTTCCCTCTCCTTTTTCTGGTGCCAGATATGTGCTCACTTTCATTGATGACTTCTCCAGGCACACATGGGTGTACTTTTTGAAGTACAAGTCTGATGTCTTTGATTCATTTTGAGTCTTCAAGACATTTGTGGAGAAGCAATTTGATCTTTCTATTCGCCAGATACACATATATAATGGGGGGGAGTATGTGAACCAAGCTTTTAGGGATTTTTTCTCTGAACATGGTCTTTAGCATCAGTTTTCAGTGCCCTACACCCCTCAGCAGAATGGTGTGGCAGAGAGAAAGAATAGAACACTTTAGGAGATGGGTAGTTGTATGATACAGTCCAAGTCCATGAATTCATCTTTTTGGGTAGAGGCAGTCAATTGTGCCAACTATATTCAGAATCAGATGCCTCACAAGGTAGTTTGACATATGACCCCTGAGGAGGCTTGGTCTCATGTCAAGCCTGATGTATCTTCATTCTGAGTTTTTGGTAGTGAAGCATGGGCATTTGTGCTTGACGCTCAGAGGAGAGCGCTGGAGTGGAAGAGCTGACACCTCATTTTTGTTGGCTACTGTGAGGATGTTAAGGCATACAAGTTGTTTGACCCTAATTCCAGAGAGGTCCTATTTTGACATGATGTCCAGTTTGATGAGCAGCTTCCTGCAGTAGATACCCCGCTTCCAGAGTCTACTTCACTTACCACTACTTCCTCATCTCTTCCAGCTTTGTTTCAGGATGATGAGGATGATGATCTTGGTGATCCCCATTTACCTCCACCACAAGATCCTCCACGGATGCCTAGATGGGCTCGTGTTATAGTTGATGCTTCAGGATCTCTGGCTGGTGACCCTTCCACTTCCCATCGCACCCGATCTCATATTGCATGTTCTAGTCTTTTGAGTCATGCTATTTGTTGTGATCATCAGACATTTGGGGCAGCGATAGGACATACTGAGTGGGACAGTGCTATGGAGGAGGAGTATTCTTCTTTGATGAAGAATCACACTTGGGATCTTTGTTTTCTTCCTAAGGAAAGAAAGTTAGTGCGATGCAAGTGGTTGTATCGTACTAAGTTTGTTGCTGATGGTTCTATTGATAAGTACAAGGCCCATCTTGTTGCGAAAGGTTTTTCATAGGTTGAGGGTATTTATTACACTAAGACATTTGCCCCTGTCACCAAGATGAACTCTATTCGCCTTGTCTTATCCCTCACAGATTCTCAGGGATGGCCCATTTTTTAGATGGATGTGAAGAGTGCTTTCTTGCATGGTGATCTTAGTGAGGAGATTTACATGGAGCATCCTCAGGGATTTGTACAGGATTCCTCCTTGGTTTGCAGACTTCAGCATTCTTTGTATGGTCTCAAACAGGCCCCTCAGGCTTGGTATGAGAAGATGGACTCCTTTCTACTTTCTATAGGATTCACATGCTGTCATTCTGATCCTACAGTCTACATTCTGCATCTTGAGGATGAGGTTTTGATCCTTGTGCTATATGTCGATGATCTTCTCATCATAGGTAGCTCATCTTCTATGATTTAGGATGTTCAGTGCCCATTGATGGAGTAGTTTGAGATGATAGACCTTGGTCTATTACACTTCTTTCTAGGTTTGCAGATTGTTCAATCCCCTACTGGGATCTTTGTTTACCAGTAGAAGTATGCTCTTGACATGCTTCAGCGCTTTGATATTCTTGATTGCAAGCCTTCTTCCACACCTTTTCAGTCGGGTGTTACTTTTTCTACCTCTTACACTTCGCCTTCAGTGGATGCTACATTGTATCAGTAGTTGGTTGGTAGTTTATTGTACCTGACACACACTCGTCCTAATCTCTCCTTTGTAGTTGGCCTAGTCTCTTGGTTCTCACATGAGCTTCATGAGAGTCATTGGCAAGTTTCCAAGCATATTTTGAGATACATTCAGGGCACTCTTATGTATGGCATTCACTCACATTAGGGGCTCCTCACATTGTTGGCTACACTGACTCAGATTGGGCTGGTGATGTTGATGATCAGAAGTCTACTTTTGGCTTTGTCTTTTGTCTTGGATCTCATCCTATCACATGGTCATGCAAGAAGCAACATGGTCATGCACTTTCATCTACAGAGGCTGAGTACAGAGTGTCAGTGCATGCTAGTCAAGAGATTTTATGGCTTCGGTAGTTGATGACTGAGTTTGGTTTTCCTCCTGATCGTCCCATTGTTCTGTGGTACAATAATCAGAGTGCTATTCACAATTTCTGCAACCTGGTGGAGCATCAGCACACTAAACACATTTAGCTTCATATTCATTTCATCTGTCAGCAGATTTAGGATGGTGTTCTCACTTTGGAGTACATTCCCACTGACACGCAGGTTGCTGACATCTTCACCAAACCCTTTGCATCTCCGCGCTATCTTCAGTTGCGTTCTATGCTTGGGGTGATGGAAGTTGTCCTTGGGGGGTCTTGTTGAGGCCTTCCTTCCTTCATGTCTTTTTCAGCATGTTGTTGTATCTCTTTTTGGGGTAGAGTTTTTCCCACTGGGTTTTCTCTATTTCCCTATTTTACAGAGATTTCTTTGTAGTTGGGTACCTGATCAGGCCTTCTTTTTGGGACCCATTTCTTCTTCTTTCATAGCTGTGCTAGGTTATTTTCCTCTTGAGATTCGCTTAAGGGGGGGTGTTAGAGTAATAGTACATTTGCCTTTATAATTAAATAACTTTGGTTTAATTATTAAAGCTAACTATTATTCTATTCTCTTAAGCTTGTCATTTGTAGGTGCATAATAATTAATATGTTTATTAATTATTAAATGCACAAACCTAGCTTTCTCCAGCTTTAGGGTTTCTCACCTTATATGCCACTTTTGTAATTATTGTAATTCACTTTTTGGGAATAATATTTTTTCTCTCACTTCGCTGAGATTTTCCAAACCCTAGCTTCTGTCTCTTTGGCTTCCATTCAGTATCAGGTATTTGCATGTAGGTGTTCTTGGCGATCTATGAAGTTGGATTTCTCAACTTCTACAGACCAAACCCAACAAATCCTATTCTAATGGTGGATGACCTAGAATTATTTTCTAATTGGGCTCTAACCATGAGAAGAAATCTGAATTTTTTGTATTGTTTCTTACATGTAAAACTACCAGAGGCGGCAAATTGGATTAACTCATTCATTTTAGAAGACCAATTCAGGATCTGGGAGTCAGATTCAGAACTTAATATCAACATTGATATTCCCCATCCTAGGAGATATCTTAATGTAGAAGTAGACACCTCTTTAAATGGTGAATAAAATATTGAAGAAAGTTGTTAACACATTTTTCTATAGTTTAGAAGATATCAAGATATGAACTTTGGCGATTATCTCTGATTTTTATGTTATTTTAGCATTATATATTATTATTCATTGTAACATCAAATGGTTTTAAGGACTATCAAAAGGGTTGATATTTAGTCTTGTAATGGAATTTAAACTTAAGAAAAATCTCTGCGCTACTATAATCCATTTCATAATCAGGTTTGCTGTTTATACTCGTCGTATTATCTACTTCCCTTTGATCATGTTCTCGTTACACAACTGGCTCTAACCTTTCAGTAGCAGGAACCTCTAGGGTCTGTGTCTTTCTCCTTAAATGTACTTCTCTTTCTGATTCTTAGTTGGCTACATTGCTCTGTGGTCTGGATTGGGTCCCCACTCCAGCCTTAGCTTGTTCCTCTATTAGTCTCACTCCTGAATCCTCCTCTCATTTTACACACAGTGATCAAACCTTTTCAAACATTGAGCTATTCACCTTTAATACCCGGATCACTACTTTTATATACTCTCATTTAGAGTTCTAATTCTTGCATATAAACATATGGATATACAGATATATAAAACCAGAAAGTATTTACATTATACATTTTTTAGATAAGTATAATCTCTACTTATCTATGCATTTTAAAAAGATAGTTTAAATATATAAATATTTTCATAGGTGTACATAAGCTTCCAGGAGACATTTCATTGGTAGACAGACTCCTTCATCGCTCCAAGGGAATAAATTTCTATAGTTAAGTTTCAGTTTAATGTTTAACCTAGATTTCTTATGTTGTATCTTATTAGACTAGGATTCTCCTAGTACTATTGGAAACTCATAAACAAGAAGGTTGGCTGGGTCTTATTTATTCATGCAGCAAACATCTCCTTGTTACAGAATTGGTTAACCTTTTCTAAATTTTTCTTCAGTTAGGGACCTAGGGTCTCAAGATGGATAGCATCCCTGGTGTTCATAGAAACTGGTCCTTTTATTTATTGATGATTACCATTAAAAAACCTGGGAAAGGCTCTCCCATCTTTGGATCTTAGCTTATCCCCTACCTTGGCATCTTCTCCCACCTAGTACCCTAAACCAAATTACACTCATAACGGGTGAATATCATGAGGCTTAGTTTCATACCATTATTAACATATCTATATCCAATATAAATATATGTATATGTAGATATATATTCATAGAAACATATATATAATTGTATATATATATATCTTCATATATATATATTTATATATATACATATATTAATATAGGTACATATATATGAAGACTGTGAGAAGAAGAAAAAATGGCTGGAGCAACAGGAGCACAAGTATGAGGTACGAGCATAAGTGACAATAGGAGTGCATAAAGGGAAAGGAAAATAGTGTCATGGATTCTGAAAACAATAGGAATCCAGCTCTGAATAGTTCACACACCTAAATCTGACATCTCACAGGTATTCTCCCAATCTACAAAATGATTTTGCAAAAATATTTAATGACATCCCGATTGTACAACCTGCAAATGTAGGAATAGAGATGGGATTCCAACATTGTCCATTTGTGGAGAAAAACACACTTTTCAACCGGGATGGAAAGTAAAATTGGTCAATTTTTTGTGGAAAAGCTATGGTACAACCTACCAAACACTTCTTTGTTAACCCTAGGTTCCATGTCCAGAAACAATCTCATGTGGATCTGTCAGAAAACAAGATTTGACATGCATCCTACATGACCGACGCCATACCCAATAGGCCCTGGTCAGGTATGCAATCCTATGAAGTAGGAGAATCTTCTCACCAAGCAGAGGAAGGTAGGCATTCTCAGGACCTCCTACTTCACCAATGCGATGCATCAAAATTTGAAAATTGATTTAGGCGAGAAACACAGAATTTCAAAAAATCGTATCTAGTAAAGGGACAAAAAAATTTTAGGGCTAGAAAGCCAACTTTGTATGGTCAATGAACTCATAATATGTTTCAAAAATAGCCTATATTTGATATTTGTGAGTTGTCACCTCCAGGCTCACCAACGTTCACCAAACCCAAAACTGTGAGTAAGTTGGAGAACTCTGGCAGACAACTAGGAGTGGATCTCGGTAATGCCAGCAATGATAAGGATTCCGCTTACGAGGAGGATCAAGATAATCAATCATGCACAAATACCAAGCTTGGGTCATCTAAACTGACACATAGTAGAGCCCCCTTCATTTCAAAAAAGATATCTTAGGTCTGGCAGAAGAAAACTAGCAAAGAAATGGATACTCAGGAGGATAGCAAGGCTGCACCAGACCAACCTCTTGTCATTCTCCCAGAACACTTGTTGCAACATCATATTGGCTTCCTACGGAAATCAGCTCTCATTGGTAAGTTTGATAGTAACACTCTTCTCCTTTCTGATATTAAAGCATGGGCTTCATCTTGTTGGTTAGGGCTTAAAGATATATTTTACTTGGATATGGAATCAAAATACTTTGTTTCTATATTCAAGTCAAAAGAGGATCGAGATGCAGTTCACTTGCAAAAAGGTTTGTTCAGCAAAGGATTAGGATTATTTAGTATGTCGTGGGTACCAAATTTCATACAACATCCAAAGGGTCCTCATTTTTATCCTTTTTGGATCTCCTTTCCCCTTTTACCACTGGAGTACAGAGATATGGAAACCATTGAAATCCTTGGAAATAAGTTGGGCATTTTTCTTAGACATGATCTTATCCCACTTGAACTTCCACATCTTGATATTAGAGTTTGTTTGCTTTTAGATATGCATAAAGAAGTTCCAAGACAACTTACTATTAGATCCAAATGGGGATCATGGGTTTAGAATATTATTTTTCAAGATGAAGCTAGTGTTCTTAAATTTCAACATAAACTTGGTCACCTTAGCACACAATGTCAATTGGAAGAACATAGAGAAACAATGTTATGCTGTGACTACAATTCAGATCCTGCAACAAGCAATATCTATTAGAAATAACTGAGAGGGCGGGGGGGGGGGGGGGGGGTTAGNGGGGGGGGGGGGTGAGTTAGTGGCCTCAAAAATTAATCCTTAAATCAACCCTTCAAACTTATAACCACAAATTATATCTCAAGTTATCTTCTATCCTACAAGATGAATGTCATGAAATACTTATATCAATTTACTACTTGTCGGATTGCTTTGTTAAACCTTCTTCTGTATGTTTTTCAATAAGTAGTCATCTATTTACCAAAACACAGTAAATATGCTGAGTATACCGATCAATCCAGAATTAACTATGTAAGATAAAAAATAGTAAAGATATGAATCATACACTCATAACACATGGATTTTAATGTGGAAACCCTCTTAAGGGAAAAACCACTGGGACCGGTACCACAAATTTTCACTCTTCTTAAGTGAGCCTTGTTAAGAGCCAACCCTATTAAAGGTTACAAACACATTATTAGGTGTGACCTTGTTAGAGGATTTAGAAATAGTTTGTCAACTAGTATCTGGCATCTAATGCTACCATCCTTGATCAAAAGCTCACTTGGCCTGTCAATAGGTATCGGGCATATCCAATGCTACTTTTGTGTTCAAACTTTTTGATACTCCTTGGGATGTATCACAATTGAAAAAGAATTTTAATTCCTTCTCGGTTAAGAGGCTTATATGCTTCAATGGTTAAATTTGAACACTAAAGATCTATCCATAGATACAACTCAATTGCAGATTTTCAGATCTATTATAAGTCTATTACTTCACTGATAAATATAATCAAATATATACCTTTGTTCCACACTTTTTCTGCTTTGTGATGCTTGTTGCACTGTTCGTCGGTGTCTGTAGAATCTAGCTCTTCCTTTAGCTTGTTGATCAGGACTGAAATGAAGACTTTCTTCTCCTTCAAATTTCCTTTAGCATCTTTCCTCTTCTCTTTTTCACCCCACACACACAATTCATAATGAATTGAGTTTGTATCTTATAGACTTGATTTCCTCTTTTTTTTTTTTCTTTCTTGATCTTGGCATGTTCAACAATCTTTGCCAACAGATTTAAAAAAAACCTCTAGTCTGATCTTGTAGAGATCTTCTTGCCAATTGGACAAAGTAGCTTTAAATCAATTACTTATCTTTGGCTTTATCTAGATGATTAAAATAATCATAAGTATCTATTAACTCTATATTTAGCTTCTTGATAGCTAAGAATTTTTGTCATTTTCTAAACTCTGTGTTCTATCAGTCAACACTTTAGTTAGTCATTGGTGATAACTGACTATTCTGTTGGTGTGACTTCAGTTTTCATTGGGATCTCCATCCTTGTCTTTTCTGTCGGGCAACACTGAAACTCTTCTCGTTGGTAATGTTGTGTATTTCCTTGTCGAGAAACACTGTGACTTTGTTCTTTTACTCTGACCGTCGAGTGCACTCCATCGGTGTATTTAGTCACTTAGTGAATACTTGGCTTATATGCATTACTGATAGCATAGCCTTTGATTCATCAATTTTATGAAGTCTTTGGAAGTATATCCATGACCATATAGATTGTATCAAGTTGACATCAATGAAAATACAATACATTAACTGATTTAATGCCTTGCATGATCATCAACTCAATATCTTCAAACATTCAATCAGTTACATGTCATAATTATCAGGTATAACTCGGGGAATACTCTTCCAGATATTTCTTCTAAAGACATCCTTAATCATGAAATAGTTAATTAGGATATGGACATGGTTGTGAAAGTCTCCTATCTTCTTTGACAGATTATGAAATTCTTGTCCACTGTTTACTTCAGTTCTAGCACACTATTGCTGCCTCCAGATGATAACTATTCTATTCATAATCTCTTGAGGATGAATGCCCCAAATTCATTACAAAAATCTTAGAGGTTAAATAATGAAAGCTTGTAGTCAAATTACAATATTAGACAACAGATGGATCAAATCATTACAGAATTAGTGTCCAAGTTGATCTTTGATAAAATAGGGGCAGCGGGAGTAACTTTAGAGGAACATGATGCAATCAATAAACTGACTTCTCTACAATCCGGGCTCCAAGTGTGCCACAATCAAACCATGATACTGACATCATTACCATTGAGGGAGGAAAATATAAATGAACTCTTGGATGTATACCAGCATCAGGAGCAGATTAGTAGTCCAGATTTGCTAGAACATTCAGAGATTGTGGGTGAAGATTGTAATAAACCTGATTATATGTTTTTGGAAGGTGCAGCTGAAGTAGAATTGGCGATAGAAAATTGCATCATTCAATAGGCCCAGGAAATGACAGATGATTTGGGGAAGGATAGTATGGTTTCACAAGTTGAGTCAGACAACTCCAACCGGAGTAAGGGGAATCAAAATATAGAGGTCACAGATCACTTGACACTTTTTAATCATAAGAAGACTCTGTCAATAGAATAGTCACCTACACAATGCCTTCATACACCCAAAACACCTAAGAAAAAAGGTTGAACAAAAGGCATGAAGACTAAATTGGAAATTTCTGGAGGCATCCAGTTTACTTTAGATGATAACTTTGTTGTTACCAAATGCATTATAAGGAGAGCACGAGGTTCTACTTGTTAGCAATGAAGATCAACTCATGGAATGTCAGAGGTATCAATGCCTCTGAAAAAAGATGTAAGATCAAATCAAACCTTGATTCTATGAAGGTGGACATTATCAGGCTACAGGAAACAAAACTTTCCCAAGACAAATATGAAAACTCAATAGCTAAATGGCCTAGTTGGGTTTCCTTGCATTCCTAAGGTTTGGGAACTTCAGGAGGGTTGGTCATGCTCTGGAACACTCAAAAGATTCAAGGTCAACTCATTCAGTAGGACCATAATTGGCAACTCCTCAAGATGACAGAATTTAATAAGAGTATTACTCTAACACAGGATAAATTGAGATTTTGGGATGTGCTCACTAGGATAATTCAGAGCCAAGACACTCAGAATGTCATTCTTGGCAGATATTTTAATGCAATTCTTAATCAATCAGAGAAAATAGGGGGCATTATTCAACCTATCAAAACTATTTAGGACTTTTCTTGCTTTGTTGATAATAATAGTCTTATGGATATTCATCCCACTCAAGGTTCTTTCACATGGACAATCAAGAGAGAAAGGTTTGCCCAGATTGCTGTTAGGGTGGACAGGTTCTTAATATCACAAGAGTGGAAACTTTAGCATGTTCAAATACAGTCAGAAATTATGGCATTACCAGGTTCTGATCACTTTCCCATTTCACTTGTCATCAACAAATTAGGTAATTCTGATAAGAGTCACCAATCCTCTTTTACATTTGAAAGAATGTGCCTTCGACATCCACATTTCCTCCCTCTCTTGAATCAGTGGTGGATAAGCTCTCCTTATGTTAATGGTTCTAAAATGCATCAATTCGCAATTAAGTTGAAACATATCAAGAAAAATATAAAACAGTGGAACGAACATGTCTTCAAGAATATATTTCAACAAAAAGAGGAAGTTAAAAAATAATTGTCTCTCATATACAACCAAATTATTCAAAATGGTATGAATAATGATTCCTACCACAAAAAAAAAGGTCTTCAACAAGAATGGGATGAGTTATGCAACAAAGAAGAGGAATACTGGAGGCAAAAATCCAGGGAACTGTGGTTGCGAGAAGGGGATAAAAATATAAAATTATTCCATGCCTCAGCCACTCAAAAAAGGGCAGCAAAGACAATATTTGAAATAATGGAGGTGACATCAGGAAAAATTATTTCAAATGCCCAAGAAATCCGAGATGAAGGGGTTAAGTTTTTCAAGAATCTGCTAGCTCCAGTTACAACCCCTTCCCCCTCAGAAGAACAACTGAAGGAGATTCTGGATGATATCCCCTTAATGGTGTCCATGTTTGAGAATGACATGCTTATGGCCCCCTTTACCATCCAAAAAAAACGTAAAGTTTTTTTCTCATTTCCTCCAGATAAAGCACCTGGTTCAGATGGGTTCACAACTCTTTTCTTTCAAAGCTACTGGGAAGTTATTGGTTGGAACTTATTAGCAGCAGTTGAAGAATCAAGGTAACATAAAAACATGCTCAAGTATTTCAATACCACCAATATTTCTATCATTCCAAAAATTAAGGAGGCAAAGACATTTATAGATTTTCAACCAATATCTCTCTGCAATATAACTTATAAGATCATTATGAAGGCCATCTACTTGCGGATGCAACGTCTTATCCCTAACATTATTATTTTTGAACAAGGTGGATTCACGTTGGGTCATGGAACTATGGAGGGAGCTTTGGTGACACATGAGGTTCTTCATTCCATTAATATAAATCAATCCTCCAATTTTGTTATCATATTGGATATGATGAAAGCCTATGATAGAGTTTGTTGGGCCTTTTTATTTAAAGTATTGCAGAAGATGGGTTTCTCCAATGGCTGGTGTAAATGGATTAGAGCATGCATTTCGGGAGCCTGGTTTTCTATAATTATTAATGGTAAACTGTCAAGATTCTTCTCCTCTACACAAGGAGTAAGACTAGGAGATCCCATATCTCCAGTGCTATTTATCATCATGGCAGAAGCCTTCAGTAGGGTTATAAAGAAAAAGAATTTAGAAGGGTCTTGGAAGGGAGCACACATTGGTGGTACCAATATCTCCATCACACACTCATTGTTTGTTGATGATATACTTCTATTTGGAAATTCAAATATACATGAGGCTAGAAAAATAAAACATACTCTTCAATTATATTCCACAATTTCAGGACAAAGTATCATTGCACAAAGATCCTAGATTTACTTATTTAACACTAATAAAGTAATATCAGACAAAATTGTTTAGATTCTTGGATTTTCAGAGGAATTTTTTCCATCCATGTACCTTGGTATCCCCTTTTTCATGGGCTCCAATAAAGAAAGTTATTGTTCCTCGGTTCTAGAACATATTAAGGGCATAATTTTGGCTTGGAAAGCTAGATGGCTATCACTGTTAGGCAGAATCCTACTTATCAATTTAGTATTATCAGCCATCCCAAATTATTATTTAGCAGTCCTTAAGGCTTCGTCGTCCATTCTAAAAAAGATACAAATCATTATTAGACAATTTTTATGGACTACAAATATGAAAGAAGAGAAGAAAATACCCCTAATATCTTTATAAGATATGTCACATATCCCTGCAGTAGGAGGTGCAGGGGTGCATGACTTAGAAAGAAGAAATGAGGCCTTTGGTGGCAAGTTAATTTGGAAAATGTACTCAAAACCTTAGAATAAATGGTGTCAAATTATGCAGCAGAAATATCTAGACAATAATGAACCCTCACGAATAATATCAATTCAGGACCCTCCTAAAGGATCAACCATTTGGAATTTCATGTCTTCCTCAAGAGACATTGTTGTGAAGTATGTAACTTGGGAGGTTAATAATGGCTGCACTGTAAAGTTTTGGAAAGACTCATGGAGTGGACAGCCTCCTATGTCCACAATACAAAATATCATAACAGTTAAAGAGGCCTCATAACACAATTGGGGTATTCACCTAATTCACTACATTTCAGCAGTGAGTAGATTTTCAGGTAGGGTCATATGGAAGGATCTAGAGGAATTACCAATAAGTGATAGGGATAAAAAACTTTCAGAGACATACTATCCAAGAGAAATGTATATCTTTCTTCAAGTGAGGATAAACTAATTTGGGCTCCAACAATAGATGGAAACTATTCAATTAAAGAGGGATATAGACACCTTCAGAAAATAGGATCAGATAAGACTCCATCACAACCTTTCTCCTTCTGCTGGAACCATATTGTTCTACCAAAAGTGGGCTGCTTTTCCTGGCTTGCAATTAAGCATAGAGTCCTGACAAGTGACAGGCTAGATAAATTCAAAATAGAACCACCATTCAAGTGCTTGTTGTTTGATGGTCCCAATGAAACATTGGACCATTTATTTATGACTTGCCCATTTTCTCAAAAGTGTTGGATTTTCATTTTTATGTAAACTGAACTTTAGCACTCCCCTTCCAAACAAAATTTGGGACCTCTTCCAATTACGGCCAAACTTATATTCAAAGTCACTTTTTAACAATATTTTGAAATGCACACCAGCCTTAGTAGTATGGGCCATCTGGTGGGAAAGAAATAAATGTATCTTCAGGAAGGTTTCCTCTCCGATTGAAGTAGTACTTGATGGAATTGATAAATCAATCTCAGAAGTTGTCAATGCTACACTAAATAAATGTAATTTTAAACCGGTTTTTACTCATTGGGATAGCTTAATTCTGCTTGCTTGGAAAAGACTCTTCATTCCCTTTGGGTGTGCAATTACAAAGAAAAACACAATAAAAATTGACAGATCAAAGGTTAAATGGACACCGCCCTCATCGGGTATAGTTAAATTGAATTTTGATGGGGCATCTCGAGGAAATCTAGGTAACTTGGGATTGGGGGCTTGCATTTGAAATTATCAAGGTGATGTTTTAGTGATAACAACTTCACCCTTACCTACAGGAACAAATAATCTTGCTGAAGTGCATGCCTTATTTTTGGGCTTAATCCTTGCTAAAAAGAGAGGCTTTGATCGATTGCAAGTCGAAGGTGACTCCCCAGTCATAATTAACCCTTATGTAAAAATACATTCATTTTCTTGGAAACTCACTTATATACTCAAAAAAATTTGGTCCCTGTTAGACAAGTTTCAAAAAGTGAATTTTTCCCATACACTCGGCGAAGGAAACAAAGTAGCAGACATGCTGTTGAATTTGGGTTGTGACGAGTTTATGAATTCAACAGTTAATTCAATTGAGTTCATTGTAGAGAATGATGACCTCCAAAACCTTATAAATGCAGATAAACCACTCAATAGCAGATGAGTATTTATTTCCAACTCATTATCCTGTGGCTTCGTACATACACCCAATATCAAGGCAAGTGAACATTCAAAAATGTTCTTCAGACATGATATCACAGGGACGCGTGGAGGAATTCGTACGAGGATAGATTTAACAAGAACTGGTGAAGATCACTGATCACATGTAAATTTAATGGATCAATACAACCCTCATGCATAAGCCATTCCAAGTGGGATGTAGTACTCAATGGCACATAATGCAGTAATCATTGAGATTGAATGTTTTTGCAATCTGCAAACTTTGGGGATTGTCTATTTATATAATGCTCACTGCATTTTGGAATAACATGAAATTTTAATGGTGGCTCCTACTAAAGTCTGCATCCATTGTGTATTCTCTCAGCTTCACTCAGAGGTGCTGCCCAAGAATTACAAGATTTGGTTAGTGCCGAGGGTTGATGAAGAGGTGTTACCTGTAATTATCAGCAACTCTGTTCTAGATAGTATGTTCATAGTTCATTCTTCCTCCACCAAACGGGAACTTAAGCAGGTAATTGGTGATGAACACTTAATACCCACTTCTAAGCAGTTCTTATACCCTTCCCAGCTAGTATCAATCTTTTTCTCCAATGCAATGGATTTGATACAGTCTGCGCATTTGGTAGAAATACTTGCATTAAAAGTTGTTCATAAGAAATTTTGGATTGGGAATAACCTAAAACATGCCATGCAAAATTATGATTTGTGGCATGGTCAAGCTCTTATGGGGGGTTTATTTTCTCGCCATCAATTACTGCAATTTCATGATTTTATGGCAACATATGACGGTAGCAAACGCTCGACTGTTAGAATGCTAAGCACTTGAATAATGTTCTCAAAGTTACTGTGTGGGTTCTTGTTGTGCAGTTGGAGTGTAGAGTGAAAAAAAATATGGGTGCCCTTCTGAAACATCTAGGGTTACCAAACCCTTCCTCTCCAACATGATTCTCTAACATTTGACCCTCAAATTGGAAACTGTCGGCTCATTCCAATGAATGGAATTTTTGGGAGGAAGGAGAGGCTTCAGAAGACATGTCAAAGGTTGTACCTTCTTTGTGATATCCTAGCATCACTCCAGAACATACAGGTGAAGAGAATCCAACTCAGCCATCTCAATCTGCTACTGCTGTTGCAATTGGTTGGCAACCGATAGCTAACCGAGAATAGGGGAGTGGCTAGGATTCGACTCCCACAGGAACTTTAGAATGGAACTCGAATGTATCATTGCCCCATGACACTAGTTGTGCAGAGACTCAAAATCGTCCATTTTAATCTGCTACTACTACTGAAACTGGTTGGGAGCTGGTAGCTAACCCGAAACAGGGGAGTGACTGGGATTCTACTCCCACAGACACTTTGGGCTGGAATTTGAATGCATCGATGCCTGACAACACTGGTTGGGAGATGCCTAATCCTATGGGCTGAAAAAATGAATGGAATGAGGGATGGACTTGGCACCCTCAACTTGAATGTCCATAAAATGAGGCTGCAAAGATGGAGGAGTGATTCACTAGCAGTGGGTGACAGCTCATGAGATGAATGTAGATTTTTTAGCACAAAATGTTGTACTGTATACATATCAAAATATGCCTTAAAATTTTGTGCCTATGTGGCTGATATTGTGGCTAGGATTAGATAGTTAATGTATCTCATACATATGTATTTTGATCCCTTGATCATGTCATTTTTTGTGGAAAATCTTATAGATCAAAATTTTGTACTAAGTAATGATTTTGGGTTTTCTTGCTGATTCTTTCCCAGATGAGCTTTGGAATCAGTTTATTAATAATAATAATATATTTAGTGGCCCGTCCTCTTTTGCTTAAAAAAAATATAGGTACATATATATATTCTCGGGTATATATTCATAGGGGTGACTGATTCACTGATTTTACACATATATTTTCATACTGAAATATATATTCATAAATATAAGTGGAGTTCTTGCATCCATTTAAGTTTAGTATGGATACATATGAATTCATACTGTGTTCATATAAACACAGATACTTATTTTTAGCTATTTTCATCAGCCAGATTACCTATGGTAACATTTAAATGACTATATTACCTTACATGGATTTTTGGATTTGACTGCATTATGTTTATTATATACAGATAGCAATTAGGCAAACATCAAGTAGTATAAATTGTTTTAATTGTTCCCACTTTACATCCTGCTAAGAATAGTTGAAATATAAATGAGAAAATTTAGTTTTGGCTCATTAATATTCCGTTTACACAAGGCATGTTTTTAGTAAGGTCAATCGGTGTTTTAAATCAATTTTATAACTGTGTGCCACTAACAAAGATCTTAGTCAAAGCATGAGTGGTTATAGGTAAAGGAAGTTGAATATTTTAGCAATAGGTACACTCTTTCAGGCATCAAGCATAAGGTTAACAAGACAAGAGATTGAATGATAGCAGATATCATCCAGTTCTATAGGACTGAATTAAAGCAAGATAATATCTACTACTATGTTACAGTCGCTCTGTAATGGGGAGCAACTTTTTACTTAATTTTGCATTCATTGGTATGCTAGCTGTAAAGAGGGAACGCCCTCTTATTTATGTAACTTTTTTGGACTTTGGTCCTAGGAAAGGTTGGAGGTTTTCTTGGCCCCGTTCTTTCCTACCAGTGCTCACAGTGAATGGGGTGAACTCTCATATGTATTGAATAATAATTAATTAATAAAATTATTTGGCTACGACATTTTATATATATATATATATATATATATATAAGATGGTAATAGCATTAGTATTATATAATTATTTAAATATTAGTATTCGATTATTATTTATTTCTCTATTGTATAATAGTATAATATTAGTATTAATTATTTATTAATACTTATATTATAAAAATAACACCTATGGGAGAGAGAGAGAGAGAGAGAGAGAGATCTCCTACTCCTACTCTTACTCCTCTCTCTCTAATATAATATAATATATTATTAATATAATATTAATATAAATATAATATTAATAGTAATATAATATTAATATTGTTAAAATATAATAGTAATACACAAAGTAAAATAAACATTTAAAATAGGATGAAAATGAAAAGGTTCAAGCCAAATTTTGGAGGAAGTTATCAGATATTCGATAATATCAGATATCTGATAATATCAGATGTCTGATGATATCGGATATTTGATAATGCTTTAGCTTTGGCTTTTGGCTTGGCCAGGTGTACTGACACCTGGGCCTACTCAAAAGTCAACAAACTTTTGGGTGCACTTTTGGATGATTGAAAAACTGATTTTTTCACATTGCCAGTTTTTGGTATACCATGATCCTGCACAAACCCATTATCTCTAGAGAGATAAGAGCATACTCTCCCACTACCCAACTAACTACAAGAAATGAACCTTCCTAATTACACTAGGTGCCTAGAAAATTAATTTAAAAAGCCACATATTTTCTTGAAACTCCAAGGCAACCTACAAAACCAATGAATTAATAGTCTTAGATTTTTCAAAGTTTTAAAATAATGTCTTGCAAAAAAGTGAATTAGTAGTCTTGAAATACTTTGATCTTAGTAAACCATCCTGCAAAACCACTATTAGAAGATAGAAAATATCAACTACCTACAAGTAAGTACAATCAACAACTCTAAAGTGCAAGATATAATGGAAATAAACTAAAATATGTAGAGACACTTGTCTGTAGGTGAAGATGCTTGTGTGCAGAGACGCTTATGTGTAGAGATGCATGTGTGCAGAGATTCCTATGTGCAGAGATGCGTGTGTGTAGAGATGTATGTCTATAGACAAAGACACCTATCCATAAAAGAAAGGAAATATAAAACTAGGGTTTGCAAAATTTGAACTCCAATGAACCTTCAAATGCACAAATGACCTATACTGACAAAATATATCAAGTAATAACTCTAAGAATGATAGAAAATGAAGATCTAACGAACCAAAATGGTAATGCAAAAAGAAAAAACCCATTCTAGTAGAGAGGGCTATGGAAAAGCACATTGTTACAAAATAAATTGTCATGGAAAGGAAAACAGGAGTGCCATCATAAATTTCTAAACCACAGCATTGTGAAATTTTTAATTCACATTTCTGGCAACTCTCAAGGGCATCTTTCCAGTGGGATGTGAACTCTTACAAACTTTGGTGTCGCAAATTAGAGACCTTATCCATTAAGAAAAGATCAACAAGAGACTCAAAACAAGAGATGACACAAAAGCCTCAGTAAGAATGCACCTAAGGAAAATAAGAAACTACAACATGCATTCCCTTAAGGAGAATGCATTATATGCAAAAAATTCTTAGAAAAGAAAAAACCCTAATATACTATGCATAAATATTTACATTGCGAGATATCAAACAAAACTATTAACTGGTTTGTTGAAATAGCTTCATTTTCTAAGTGCCCTTTGATACATTATATATTTCTGGATAGCTAGCCAGAAAAGAAAAATTGAAAGGCACCTATCATACCAGGGTGCCCCTTGAAGAGAGAAAATATATAAAGTCACCCATGTTGGAATGATATCTCCTGGTGGTAAATGGTTGGGATTATACTTTTCTTCATGAATCTCATCTTCATACTTGAAGGTGAGCATGACCAGTGGAAACTCATGGGTTTGGGCCAAATGTCTGATGGGATATCCCTTGATTGGTTCTACTATCCTCTTTTCCCTAAGATAACGATTAGAAATAGAGATTTATGGATTATTTACTAGAGAGGAGATCCCTTTTGTTTGCTTCATCTCTCAGTCTATAGGCCCAAAATTCCTTGACTCGAGTTTGATGGATTAAAAAATCGCATTGAATGCATCTTGAAAGTTATCCTTGACATTGACTTCTTCTATGATCTCTTGAAGTCCTAGAGATGTCTTTGTAGCACATCCTCCATATCAAAAAAGAATGGAAGATCATCAAAGAGTGGGATTGAATCTTACTCGTCTTTTTTACATTCTTTGTTCCATGTCTATAGAGAGGTTGGTTGGAGAGAAACCTTTTCCCTATCTTACTGCAGACCCTCTTCTCTCCCATCTTATTTTTCTACCTCTTCCTCCTAAGCCTCTCTATCTGAGTGAATTCGATGACCAGATGAATCTACTTATTTCTTCAAAATTTATTGTGTGGAACCTTCCTCTTCTTCAATTTTTCCCTCATCCTCCGAAGCTGGTCCATGATCAAAAGGAAGCCCATGTGTAGGGACTTTCACTGCAAGTAATTTCTCATGTTACATCTTTAGGATATTATATTTCTTCTACAATAGGAGAGCTTTATGATGAAGCTCTTCTTTACGGTAGTGATACTCTTGTTCCTCCTTTATAGCTTTGAGCTCTACCTGAAGATTTATTATTTTTTGACAACTAATAAATTCTTGTTGTCCCACACTCTAGTTGTGGGAAGGAGGATGAGCATGCTAATAGGAGTTATTGGAAACATCCTACAGATGGTGGGCATATGTGGGGAATACAAGTGGTAGGCATCAGGGTTTTTCTCATAACTAGGTGTAGCAATTGTGTATGGAGAAAAACTATCAGGACTACTGGCCTCATATTGTTGGTAGGGAGATGGAAAGTATGTATTTTCATAAAAAGGAGGAGGGAAATATTTTTATCTATAATATCCATCCATTTTAACACATAGGGGAAGGGGAGGGACATACAAGGGAAAATGGTGCATATAACTGGGAACTCCATTCATACCATTAGAAAATAGCCCAAATAGGGCTACAAATTCATCTACTTCTTAGGATCTTCCTCTTAAAAGCTTAAAATAATGAATAAGGTACCTCTTCTGTAGTTGTTAAAACTTTTTCACAACGGACATGCCAAAAAAAATATTAATGTCGAGAATGTCCCCTAGGCGAATAGCCTATGAGAAGCTCAGTAAATGTGAGACTTTACACTTAATCACTAAGCTACCTATGGGATTTTAAAAGATGTCTCTTCTTGCTTGGGGAAGAAAAAGGAAACTAAAAAACAACCTTACTAAGGTGAAACTCCAAGCTTTTGGAACACTTCAAACTCAAAATGCATAGGATATTTCGAGAAATGAGATATCAAGGTAACTTTGTAGCATATAGGCTCAGGAATAGTTGTAGAAGTATGTCAGATAAATAAATAAAAGATAGATTGAACCATAAATACACTCAAATAATAGATAATCTTGAATTCATAATCTATTTAGAAAATCTTAAACAAAGATGCACTAAAGTCTAGGATTACAAGCAACCAACACAAAAACACTCATGAGCACTAAAATTCCAAAATCAAAGGGTTGAAAGCACGATCAACTTATATTAAGAATTCAAGCTACCCATTATAGTTTAAGGCTTACATAATAAAAGAAAGCTTTCTGAAAATCTTCTGAAAGATTCATATTCTATTTCTGTAAAAAGATAAGTTTCTAGTATCCCTTCAAACGTAACAATGCTTTGTATATATAGCTAAGATGCTCCCTGAAAACCCTAATAACAAGTAGAACAAATAGAGTGCTACATGTTCCATTCTGCCAATATTTTTATGTTGGGTTGCATCACTGATCCTAAAAAACTAACAACCGACCTATGTTTTGTAAATAGAATCAGATTCTTCATTATTACACTCATCAATACTCAGTAATCATGACATTATTTTTACTGAGAATCACGTCAAAAATAAAAGAATGATGAGTATGTGGAGTTAGAAGCATGGAAAAGTATGACTTTTAAAAGAAATGAAACATGTCACACAAGACTTGTGGCTCTATTTAAACAAATGTGAAGTCTCATCAATTCCTCCTCTCATCCCCCACAAGATGACTCCATGTCATGTTCAAAAGAAAACCCAGGCCCACTAGCAGAATAGAAAAGTCATTTAGCACCTGAGGGATACATGGAACCTCACTAAGAACTTTGGTGAATAATATTGAAGGTCGCAAATAAAATTCACGCCGGGCCGAAAGATGGAAAAGCATGAGTTGCTACAAAGAGAACCATCATGGAAAAGAAAATAGGAGAGCCAACATAAAGTTATAAATCATGGAACCATTGATTTTTGATTTACAAGTTTTATTATTAGTAAAGGGGCTTCCCCTCCCCTTCACTAGGGTTTAATACTTTTTTATTAAATTATTAATTTGATCACTCCCCTCATCATACTTGCCTAATTAACTACCTTAGTAAGAATAATTATATTGTTGAAGGCCCTTATAGTTGACTGCACATATAACTAATTGAAAGGAGTTAAATTACCTCTAATAATAGTAATCTCATCTCTAAAAAGAAAAAAATTCTTCAAGAAACTTTCTTGAGAATGAAACTATGGAGGTTGCATTCCTTCAAACCACCCTGGAAAAATGGAAAGACCATGTTTCTAAACCTATCTCATATAAAAATAGAAAAATAGGGAGAAAAGGGCCTAAAAATATTATATAACAATCAACTTGGATGAGCTTAAGTTGTATAAATAAGAGGAAGCTAAACCTGAACATAATAAATAGGATATAAGCTCTGTGGAATTATGATTTTCATGCCTCATTGAGAAGGATGAAAAATGTAAGAATATGGTGGAGGAAGAATTAATGACTAATTAAGATTATTCTCTAAAGGAGGATAAATCTTTAGAGAAATCAGAAGATGATGATTATATGGAAAAGGAAGAGGAATTGGAGGGGATAATGAAGACAATATGACTATCACTAAAGAGCTTGATGAAGAAGATATTATGGTGGATCGTAAAATTCCTTCTTCCATAAATACTGAGGAGGATGGTATGGGGATAACAGATCATTATTCTTCCCCTAAGGAAAATGCTGAAAGAATCATAAATTTGAAGTTTCAAATTGTGGACATGCATGTTAGAATGAAAGACCTAGAGGCTAGATATAAGGAATTTTATAAAAGAAAAACTCAACTGGAAAGAGCCATAAGTTCATTGTATATAATTACGATTGGGAAAATGAGGAAATTGGCTATGAGATCCATTTATAGGTAAAGTAAGTCAAGAATAAATGCAAAGAAGTAGTAGGGTACTAGGAAATAGTAGGCAGGAGAAAGAATTGACATGGATATGGATCAGGGCACATGAAAGGACCATATGAATTGGCTCTCAAGGAGTTGGGACCACCTCAACAACAAATAATAGTGCAACTTCTAATGAGCTAATGTTCTTCTAGCCATTTTTTTTTTGTTTTGATATTTAAGCTTGTTGTTTTTTGTATTTATCTTAGGCCTAGAAACCTATTATGGCTCAAGATAGTTATTGTTTCTAAATGATTTACTATCCTTTTAAGTATGCAATCTAAGGCTTGTATATACTTTGGTTTATTTTTTATGATTGTAATATGGTAAATAGTACTAAATTAGGGCCTAGTTTAAGTGATACTCTTATGGTTTATGAACATATGTTTATGATGTTGTAAGATAGGTTAGAATTGAGGGCTGAGTCCATGTTTGATAGTATTTTTTAATTATATCTTGGAGGTTCTAGTAGTAGGGTAGCTTCTATTCTTATGGTTGTGTGATGCCAGTTGCTATTTTTTGTTTGTTGTTGTGGTGCATTGTTAGTTGATCTATATTTGTAAAGGATCAATGCCCTTTTCCCTACTTAGTAAATAAGGAACAATACTTCCAATATAAAATAATCTAATCATAGAGTCTTATCTTTATCTGTTTTACTTCTACAATATTTTCAGGCCTCTTTTAAATAAATATCCCTTTTTGACAATTACTTCATTGTACTAAAATACATAACATTGAAATATAATTCATTCAATAATAGAAACATTCATATCAATAAATTAGATACCCTATTAGATTGTCCACTTCTATATTTTAACAAAATTGTATAACTTTGGTAGAATTCAATCCAATTCACGTGTCACTAATTATGATTACCTTGAATATTAAATAATTAAAATTTATAATAATCTATGGATAGCATAAACTTCTAGGTACAAGGTAATCTCTCCCCCTTATCAATGGTTGTGCAATGGTATAAAATTCTTGGTCATATACCCAGTACTTATACTTAGCATCATTTAATTTCTCACTATACTATACTATGGATCTTCCCTCTTGGCTTAACATACCTACAATAGCTTTCCTAATTGTATCATAATCAACTTGGAAAACAATTTAAAATTTTTGAAGATCTAGTAGTAATTGTGCTGTCATTTTGTGCTTGAGCTCAATTACAATTTTTTTCCTACTAAAACATTCAAAAAAATAATTCCTACTCCCCTTCATTTTTCTCTATGATGAGAGTGTAAATTCTACTAAAATTTTGAATGAACTTTCTGTATAATCTCACTAAGATATGAAATGTTTTGGCTTCAAATCTACACCTTAGTGAATTCCAATAAACAATAACATTATCTTTATCAAGGTTTATTTTCAATCCTTATTTTGAAAGTACAAAACCAAAATAAACTAATTCTTTCTTCATAAAGCTATTCTTTTTTAAGTTTACAATTAGTTTTTGTTCTTTAACCTCTACAAAACCACCCATATGCGAAACAAATGTAAGATTAGATTAAAATTGTTTTATATCTTGTTGGATGATTTTGATAGTTTTCTTTCTTTTATGTGGAATTATATTTTTTGTAAGGAAATATCTATTAACTAAATTGAAACCATTATCAAGTAGCTGGGTAACAATATAGCATTTGAGGCTATAATGTAAGTAATAATTAAAATATATATTATAGATTGATTTCATGAGTTTTATCTCTTACTACACCTTCATTCTATGTGTAAACAAAATAAATTTCTTATTAATATTTTACCAAGATTAAATATTTTACATTCCATATAATTGTATTCATAAGAAAAAATCCATTTATTTGTTGTAGCGGTAACTTTAATCCAATTTTTTTTCATCTCAAACAAAAATTCCAATACTTTATTTAATAGATAACAGTATAAATTTAAGGAATCCAATTTGGTTGGTGTGACATTAGTGTATGCAAATTCCTTATTAAGTATGTATTATTTTTCCAAAAGATTGAAAATGTTAAAGTTGTGCTATTTTTCAGCATATTAGACATTGGGATTTTTTATCAATAGCTTTTGACCACATTGAGAGATCTACAATAAGAAAATGAACACTACTCATAGGTTTGATGACAGTAGTCTTGCTAAGTTTTTAATATCATTATTAAGATTAGGATGATTGTAGGTGTTGTACTTCTTTACTTAATTAAATGAAATATGTTACTTGGTCTCAACTTATGTAGTTTAACCTTAATAAAATCATGGGAAGAATTTACTTCTAATGGTATAAATCATATGTAGAAATCTAATCATAAGATAGTTGGATAAAATATTATTGTATGGTTGGTTTAATATGGAATTTCCAATATTTGACTATATCTTATAGATCACCATATACTACATAAAACTGATCTAATATGATGTATCATTTAATATAATTATATTTCCTACCTCTATAGCTTCACACTTCCAAGATAGTCTCTTATATAAAAAAAGATAGATGGTTGACATCAAGTTTAGCTTGGAAATCATAATAATGGGTTATTTCATTACCCTCTTTCATAAATTGACATATATTCTCTTTGAGATATACTGTAATCTTAAAATTGGGAGGATTTCTAAGGGTAGTGTTGAACTATGAAGGGTGGTTGAATAAAATATTCCTTAAATTTTAGGACCAACCCTTATATTCTAATAAAAATATGAAATTTTAATGCGTTTATTTTTAGGGATTTTTTCCTCTTGACAACCTATATGATAAGGTTGAAATTAATTAAAAGAGTAGCAATAGCATCACCCATCCTTCCTCTATAACATTAGTGGTTTTCTTTGTTAAGACCAAGGTTGGAAAGCCTTCAATTTGACCCCTAATAATTATTCTCATTGGAGCTAATGTTTTTTCTTAAATCATAACGTTACCCATACAAGGAAAATGGTTTAGTCCTTCAAAGGGTTGACAGAAAAAATCTAGGAAGATAGAGAATGTGAATCCCATCACCAAAGACCACCATCAAGCACAAATTTCTTGTCCTCCATATAATCAAATTATGCAACAAAAAATCCTTTGGAAGAAGGGCATAAATCCATTTTATCCTCAACTAGAGGTGACTAAACCTCTTCAACCAAGTGATGCAATTTAGGAATTGGGGACCAAAATTAAATAAATATTGTAGATTAAGCCATTTTTTGAAAATAAATCCTTGGAGTATAGCACTAATCTCCCCATAGAATCATGGGACTAGTAGCACCGTAGAAGATCAATGACATAGTGCAACACTTGTCATTTTCCTAGAATCATGGGAAGTAGCCAAAAGAACCATGGGCACCCAACTTCATAGGAGAGGCAAAAGCACCTAAAAATAGAGCATCTATTTTGAAAGGCTCCAGCAAAGGAGCCCCAACTACAACCATCATATGTGTAGCAACATCAAATTTAGAGAGAGCTCAACTATGAGATGAAGTATCCACAACCAAATCAATGTGAGGAAAATCTATAGTAGAAGATAATGAACTAGGAATAGGTGGTGGGAAAAGAGTATAGTAGGTAAGAGTAAGCAGTAGACATCTCTTTAAAACACATGATTTTATATTTAGTCATTATTATAGATCATATATAATATTTAATGAGTATTTTTAAACACATAATTTAATATGTAATTTAAAAAGTATTTTCAAACACTTAGTGTCAAAAATAAATTCAAATACAGAGCCCAAAAATATAACTATGAAAGCAATTTATTATCTCAAAGCAATTTATCCTAATTTTGTCATTTCATTATTCTTTCTATTTAAAAGATGGAAGCATCAAGGGAAAAAAAAATTGTGTAGGAAATTATAAAAACAAAACTCTCCATTGTTTGGTTTGAAGATGAAATGACTTAGTACCATGAGAGTGGATTACATTTAATAATTGTACATGTGCTCATTTGTTAAATAATTTATTCAATATTTTATTATCAAAGATTGGATTGATAAAGTATTCAAAAGTAAATTCATCATTGGTTTACTTTTCCTCCCTTAATTTTCAAAAAATTATGTTAGTTTGGCAAGTAATTTGATTTAAAAATAAATAAATTCATCTAACACCTTCATTGGTTTTCATAAAAGGATTTCAAGCACTTGATTGGTAAGTTCAAATCATTAAATAATAATTTTTTCATATTATTGTCTCTCGAAATTATTATACTTAATTAAATTATATCAATATTAGTGGCAAATACTTAGCCACTAGGTAACACTTGTTATTATTGTTTGCATTGTTGATTTTAAATAGGTTTACTATGTTTTTTCTTACATCTAATCTCAAATTTACTTTATATTATTTAATCATTTGAAAAAGTAATTTTATAGTTCTATTTACTTAGACTAATTATATTTTTCATATATATTTCTTAATTATATATTAAATTTATGAAAAAAATAATAATATAACTAAATAGTATTTTAAATTTAATTGAACTTATACTCACTTTGAATTTAAGAATGTATGACATAAAAATTTATAATTTTAAACTTATTGATAAGAAATATCTTAAATTATTACATTTAAATCAGTCTGTATTACTCGTAATAATTTAATAAATATACAATACTTATCCTTAAAACTATAAATAATTATAGCATCAACCATTCAATAGCTATCAACCATTCAATAACACCAATAAATATTTTCACTGATCTCGATCTCAAATTAAATGTACGTAAATATACCATAACGACCCCCTTTATCTACCATTATATTAAATAAACGTCATATTCAAGATCAAGAACACATGCTCATGTTTCCATTGACGTGCTCCTCTTAAAACAGGGAATCGATGTTTGAATGGTAGATTTTTTGTCTGATTTTTAAGAATACGACACTATTTAACTAAAAAATTAAAAGCCTTTCGGTGGCTTTAATTTTAAATAGAAGTACATAAAATGGGATGGGGATTATGAGAGAGACGTCTAAACATAAAACTATATGATATATCGATATCTGAGATTAAAAAGATAATTATAAAACGTTTTTGACAGAATTATTTATAATTATAATAAATATTAGATTGTGACATTGATTCTTGTCATCTTCTAATAAATCTATATTTGTGACAATGGAAAAAGACTTCGTTTTTGACAGAATTATTTATAATTATAATGAATATTTGATTGTGACATTGATTCTTGATTCTTGTCATCTTGCAATAAATCTATATTGGTGATATTTAAAAGAGACTTTGAACATATTATTTTCCTTTAAAATAAAAACATTTGTGATGTATGGAAATAAATCTATATTTGTAATATATGTAAAAAGTTTTTATCTTATGAAGCATATGACCAGGAAGAAGATATGGAGATAGAAAGGCAAACTTGAGAGGGACCACAGACAGATTATGCAGAATTGAAGACAATTGAAGATAATAATTTTTTATGTTTTTAGGCAATGCTGTTAGAGTCTTCAGTAGATTTTGTTGTCTCATTTAGCAGAAAAATATCTTTAGCAACTTATGGTTGTATTCTTTTGGTACATTTTGACTGGTTGAAATCTCCAGGGATGCCCCAATTCACACTCTGATTCCATGATCTGGGCATAGTTTTTTTTTTTTTTTAAATAAAATAAAATCTTAAACTATTATCTTAATTATTAATATAAAATCTATGGGCTCTCGCCCCTGATTTATAGAAAAGAAAAAAGAGTTTTGATCTTATATTTAATATATTTATATCATTAAATTAGAGGGAATTAAATAGATTTTGAGTTTATGCTTGTTTCTTTATTTAATTTGATTTTCTTTTAGATATAGGTAAAAGATTCAAATTGTTTTCACATAAATAAACATATTTCATTTAGCTAATTTCCTGCATTTTTTTATTATTGAATAAATATGTGAATTAGAGCATTCAAATGAACTCCTGAACTAACCTATTTATCTACAATTAAATGTAACACTTAAATTAAACAAATAATTAGCAAATGCAAATTAAAATAAACTAAGCTCTCACAAAACTAACTCTTGTTGCACCATGGGATGGTGGTTGTGATCAAGAATAATTGACTAGCAATATAAGGATGCATAAGAAGTGACTTAATAAAATGTCTATTTGTGGTCTCTAATCTATAAGTTTAGGGACAAACAAATGCATGGATGAGATAAAAATGTGAGATCAATAATTCATATTGGTTTAGAACCATGAGAAAATGAGAGGAGAACAAGTGCCCTCATGTGGTTGGAAGAGATGAATTAAGGAGAAAATCAAGTGTGAAGATTCTCCTTAGGAAATTGGCTTGAAAAGATGGGTGTACCCTTGAGAGATGGAAAAATCCTTTGGCCATTGTCACATGGTACTAAGAACATGTCATAAGGTATGTGCACAAAGATGGAAGACAAAAAGGAGGTCATAAGTGGTCACTTTTTTTTTTTCTTGAACTCATGAACCTATGATCTTAGATGATAAATTGAAGATATTTATGCTCCAAATTTGAAGATGTAATATAAATAATAGTCGTAGTGCTCCAAATCTACTTTCCAATAGATTCTATTTTTTTTAATATGGCAGAGATTAAGGGGTTAAAAAATGGGGGCACACAAAGTGGTCTTGTTTTTATAGAAGAACATAAAATAGCATCTAGTGTAGCCCCCTTAAAATGTTAGCGTAGACACCTAAATTTGATTAACGATTCATAATTAAATTTAGCCTTATTACTCGAAATATTGATTAAATAATTATGTACTATTTAATTAGTTAATATTATCCTTGTAGCCAAATTAAGTTGATTAATTGGCTATAGTCTAATTAATTAAATGGTAACTCATAACCATTTAATTAATTAACCCTCTTCTTCTATTAATTGAAATATATACACTAATTTGTTTTATTAATTCATAACCCAAGTACTTCCACCTAAAATTAAATAATCTATATAATTATATTCGAGCACATGTCTCCTATTTTAACCCACACATAACCTACCCTCCAACTAACTAACCCACACTTTGAACTCACCTATCTCACTTTCCTACTAATCAAGCCTAATCATCACCTAATCCTCTCCATAATCATTTGGACCTTCCTAAATAATGGATTAGCACCCAAAAGTCAATCACTTGCCCCATCAATCCCAATACCAAACCACATTGTGTAAGGACCCACATGTGTCGCTTACACACTTGTCCCCCAAAAATCAATTTTTAATTCCTTCTCCCAATTCCCAAAATCCTCTCACATTCTCAAAATTCTCTTTTGGAATGTGAAATGAGAAATTCCTTTAAGGAGTATCTACTCCACCCTTCCAAGGCTTCTAAATCTCTCCTATGGTGACACTTGTCACCATTCTATGAGTTCAAAGAAACACAATCCATGTGTGCTCTTTTGATTCCATCTCAACCTTTCATGATATTTTCATCTCAATTGTCCATTCATCTCTCTCCAAATCAATAAATTGAGGACTCTTTTATCATTTCACCATCCACTTTTTATGCTAAGTCTATTATGTTGAAATCACTCCAATCCACCATCAAGAGAAAAGTTACTATGCAATTTTGTTTTCAAACCAATTGCAATCCTTCTATAATAATACAAAAATTACCCCACAATTGAAAATTGAGTATCATTTGAGCACACATTCAACTACAAGCATTGGACAAATATACACATCAACACATCCAACTACAAGCATTAGATAAATGTACACATCAAGAGAGATACTTTCTTTTCTTGAGGTTTGCACATGTTTAAATGTTTTTACTTGCCCTCTTGATGGGGAGCTCTTCTCCTAGAGCCTTCCAGCTCTCTCCAAGACCTTCAATGGTCTTCTTTAGGGTCTCTTTTCTCTACCCTAACTAGAGGATTCTTCCCTAATCCCCTAACTCCCTAGGAACTTCCCACCAACTTCAAACTCTTCTCTATTATCTTCTCCATAGCTTTCTTCCATCCATGACTACACTAGCCTTCTGTCACTCCAATGGTGAAAAATCCATAAGAATTGGTTTCCCAAATCCCCTTAGGTCTAATCCAACTTCTATGGATTCAATTTTGTGAATCTTGCACCCATTTTCTAATCGAGTTCGAAGAATCAAATCTATTAGGCCTTGTAGCCCTTTTTTGCCAATTAGCCCTCCTAATCACTCAAAATGTGATTTTCCTACCAAAACCCCTTAACAACCCTAGAAAAAAATTGCATATTATTTTTGGGTTTTTCTTCCCCTTTAGGAATTTCTAGGTCTCTGGTCTCAAGTCTGTTCGTACAATGGACTTTTACCAAACCCCTAAAAATAAGGGTTTCTAGGGCATGAAGACTGGTCTAGTTTCTTGATCTTCTTCCACTGATCTAATGAGCTCTTTAGAAATCCTCCTTCCCTAAAAAGGTCTTCACCTCGTGCCCCTACACTCTCCTAACACTGATTGGTACATACCAATCATCTTACAACCTCCATTGTTGCTTCACTACTCAGTAACCCTAGCCAGAATAGCTAGTACTCACCTAGGGCCTGATTGTTTTCAAGCTTCCCCTGCACACACACACTCCACAAGCCATATGTACAAATTATATACAAGGCTCTAATTGATTCCAAGTGGTCATGGAGTTTGAACCACGAGAACACCAAAGAAACCCTTTCTTTACATGACTAGACCAAAACTGGCCAGTGAACTCACACAAAATAAGAATTTAAATAAAACTTAACCAGAAAGTAAAATATACTAAAACAATACCAAAATCTTAGAAAATACATTTCAGATAGTATCCATCCATTAAATTAATCCATTCAATCCAATCCAATGGTGGATGATGGCTCTTTAACTTAATTACATTGTAAATTGCTTCTTCTCAAACACCAGTCCGTACACAATCACAACTAAATGTCATATTCGGGTTGGAAAAACCTTTTATACCTCTATCCCACATGTTTACAACCTCTGGTCGGGATTTGGGCACCATAAGTGCTGATTCCTAAAAACTAGGAAATGTTGTCATGACAACTTTAAAAGTTATCATGACAACTTTGACAACTTTTTGTCAAAATGACAATTTTCACAATTTGAGTGTCCTTATTGGTTATAAACCTTACCAATTGACCCCAAATGACTATAAAATAATAAAACCTTAAAAATATTCCCACTTTTGGACTTTGGTCAACCCTTTGACTCTTGAGTTGACTTCTAGGTTCTAAACCCCTAGAATCAACTAGACTTGACAACAACAAACCCTAATCTTTCCTAACACTAACAAAAATTCAAAACACACTAGGGAATTTATAGATTAGTCCTTATTATTGGATGGTTGGCCAAACCAACCTACAAGAAAAAATGTCTTAATATCTCACTGAAGACCTTAGGGTTCTCCTGCAGCGTCTTCCTCCTAGAACAAGAAAGTCAAGGTACCCGTGGTGTCAGGAAATCCTCACTGATTCCATTCTTCTTGAATTCCCTCTTAGCTATCCAAGTGGCTTCTGACTCTAGTTGTTGTCTCCACTTCACTAGATGCTCCATATAGACTTTGTGTCTTTTCTTCTTCTTCACCCTTGAATCCAATATCTTCTCCACTTGTGGCTTGACTTGTCCCAGAGTCTTGAACTCTCCCATGTCCTTATGCACCTATTTACTGTACTGCAACTCATCCATCTCTGGCCCCTTATACTTGATCAAATCTTTCACATTGAAGATTGGATAAATTGGCATCTCCTTGGGCTACTCCACCTTATAAGCATTAGGCCCATACTTAGCTAATATCTTGTAAGGTCCAATTATTTTCATATGTAGCTTACTAGGTATCCCTTTTGTAGTTTTTCCTTATTCATAAACACCATTACTAACTCTGCCACTTCAAACTGCAAATCTCTTCTTTCCTCAACTCTTTTTGCCTTCAACTTCTGATTGGCCTCCATTAAGGTCCTCTTTACCAGTTCATGGACTTCCCTCATTCATTGGGCAAAGTCATCAGCATGCCCACTAAATCCCTCATATCCTTTGAGGTATCTGAGCTCCATCACACCCCTTGGATGTGCCCCATACATAACTTCAAATGGAAGTTTGCATGTAGTCCTATTTGTGCTATCATTATAGGCAAATTATGCCTGTGGAATAACTTGCTCCCATCCTTGTCCATATTCCTTTGGCATACATCTAAGCAAGTTCCCAAGAACTCTATTTATCACTTTAGTGTTCCCATCTATTTGATGATGATAGGCAAATCCATGAGAAAAATTTGTGCCTAGTCTCTTCCATAGGGTCTTCCAAAAGTGACCCATGAACTTCACAACCCTGTCTGCAACAATGCTCATTGGTAGGCCATGAATCCTTACTACTTCTTTGAAAACAAGGAGACAATATGGATGGCATCATGTGTTGTTTTGCATGATATGAAGTGGCTCATTTTACTAAACCCATCTACCACTACAAATAAATTGTCTAAACCAGTTGGAGACCTAGGTAACCCCACTATGAAGTCCATACTTATGCACTCCCAAGGTCTACTTGGGATGGGTAATGGCTGGTAAAGTCCTGCATTTGATGAAGTTCCCTTAGCCTTCTGACATATGCCACACTTCTCCACATATCATCTCACTTCCTTCTTCATCTTTGGCCACCAATAGAACCTTTCCACTAGGTCCAATCTCTTATTTAGTCCAAAATGTCCACTTAGGCTTCCATTATGTTTTTCCTGTATGAGGTTCTCCCTCATTGAGCCTTTTGGAACACAAAGTTTCTTTCCTTTGAATAGAAACACATTCTTCAATGTAAACTCTGCAAACTCACTATGAAAGTGATTCTCAAAATCTTTACACACTTTATACACCTCTAAGAAATCTGAGTCTCCCTCATATAGGTCCTTAAAACCTTCAACTCCTGTACTTTGACACTGAATCTCTTGGATGGTGAGTAGTCTCCTAATAAGGGCATCTGTAACTTTGTTTTTCACCCCCTTCTTATGCTTTATAGTGAAGGTATATGACTATAGGAATTCCATCCACTTTATGTGCCTCAAGCTAAGCTTGTCTTGATTGTTTATGTAACTCAATACTTAGTTATCCATAAAGACAACAAAATCTTTAGGAAATAGATAATGCCTTCACTTATTTAAGGCTTGCAGAAGAGCATATATCTCCAAGTCATAGGAAGAGTACCTAGACTTAGCCTCATTTAGTCTTTCACTGAAAAAGGCCACAAACCTACCTTCTTGGCTTAAGATAGCTCCTACTGCAATTCTGCTTGCATCACACTCAATAATGAATGGTTTTTCAAAACTTGGTAACAACAATATAGGCTAAGTAGCCACTTCCTTATTTAACCTCTCAAACCCCTCATTATCTGGCTTTGTCCACACAAAATTTGTTTTCAATCCTCCTTTTATAGTCTCTAGGATTGGAGCACAAATCTTACTAAATCACCTAATAAACTTCCTATAGAATTGGTCTAACCCATGGAAGCTCCTAACTTCTATCCTTGTCTTAGGAGTAGGATAGTTCAAGATAGACTCTACTTTCTCTTTATCCATTTTCAAGCTAGCCTTGGAAAATACAAAGCCAAGGTATACTAACTCTTCTTTCATGAACTCACTCTTCTGAAGGTTTATGGTGAGTTTCTCCTCCTGCAACTTCTTCAACACTAACTCCAAGAGTTTCATATGATCATATTTGGTTTTACTGAATATGAGGATGTCATGTAAATAGACAACTACAAAAACTCCTATATAGTCCTTCAAGACTCCATTCATCACCCTCATAAAGGTTCTTGGTGCATTGGTAAGCCCAAAGGGCTTCACTAACCATTCATACAACCCCTTTGTAGTCTTAAATGTAGAATTCCACTCATTAACCTCTTTCATCCTAATTTTATAGTACCCACTCTTTTTAGAGAAGTACTTAGCAGCCCCCAAGCAACCCATCAAGTCTTCTATTCTAGGAATTGGAAATCTATAGCTGATAGTTATCCTACTTGTTGCTCTAGAATCAGTACACATCCTCCACTTACCTCCCTTCTTAGGAGCCAAGAACACTGGGACAACACAAGGGCTGATGCTTATCCTAATCAATCCTTGATCCAAGAACTCTTTTACCTACCTAGATATCTCCTTGTTTTTCTCCGGTGTCATCTTGTATGCATCTTTGTTTGGTAAAGATGCTCCTAGTATGAAGTCAAACTGATGACTTATCTCCCTCTTTGATGGTAATGAAGTTGGTGTACCCTCACAAATTATGTCTTTGAACTGATCCAACAGTTCTCTCATCTCTTTTGGCATAGGTGCTTGCTCATGAGTCTCCTCCTCCTTTGGCTTTAACAAGATTGCATAGCCAACTTCTTCATCCTTCATATCCCTTAGGAATTCTTTTCCATTCATCAACATGGCACTAGATTTTTCCTTCTCCACTATGTCCTCTTCTATCAAAGACTAGATCTTGAAAGTTACCCCATTTTTCTTGAAGGAGTACTTGTTATCCTTCCCATTATGGAAAACTTCTCTATCATACTGCCATGGTCTGCCAAGCAATAGATGGAAAGCATCCATTGGAAACACATCACATAGAATCCTATCTTGATACTTCCCAATGGAAAATTCTGCCCACACTTTTTCATTCACCAAGATATTTTGACCCTTATTCAACCATGTAACTTTATAGGGACACACATTTGGGATTTTGGTGAGTTTCAACTTCTCTACTGCCTCTCAAATATGACATTATTTGTTGACCCTGAATCAATGATCACCTTGCACACTTTCCCCAATATCTTGCACTTTACTATGAAAAGATCCCTCCTCTGCTTGTGCTCATCTTTGGTGGGTGTCTTGAATAGGATCCTTCTCAACATGAGGTGTTCTCCTTTCTCTGAATCTAGATTCACCTCTGATTGTTTATAGAAATATTCTTCTTGGACATAAGCTATCTTCTTCTCCCCTTGTGAGGATGTTGGTTTATTTGGACACCTATATGCAGGGTGCCCCATCTGTCCACAATTGTAACATTTCATGGAAGAAAAGTGAGAGCTTCTCCCAAAACCTCTTGATCTTCCTCTACTATTGTTATAGGAACCTCTTCCTTTGTTATTGTATCCACCTCTACTGCTTGTTTCTTGTCCTTTTTTTGAATATCTGGAGTCACTTTGTCCTCTACTATCATTTCCTCTTCCACTTGAACCTCCTCTATGACCACCTCTATTGTCTATACCCCTTCCTCTATTTCTAGAACTAGAATCTTGTTTCTTTTTTAGTTTCTCTTCCACTTTCAAAGCCATTTGAAAACAACTATGAATGGAAGTCAGGGTAAAGAGACTAAGTTCTTCTTTGAGGTTCCACCTTAATCCATTAAGGTATCTTGCAAATTTGATGCTCTCTATCTCCTGGATTCTTGTTCTAAGACAAGATTTTTGAAACTCCTCTATATAGGCTAGCACATCTAGGTCTTTTTGCCTAAGGTTTTGCCTCTTCTTATGCATTTGAATGTCATAGTCTTCTAGGAGGTAATTCTCCTTCACCTTTGCAACCATTGTCTTCCAATTTGACATGGTCTTCTTTCCCTCTTTATCTCTTTCTTCCTGCAAGAACTTCCACCATGTAAGTGCTTGCCCTCTTAGCCTTTATTTGGCTTTCTTCACCTTTTGGGATTCTGTAATCCCATCACACTCAAATTGATTCTCCATCCCTTCAAGACATTCCATAACCCTTCTAGTGTCCATCTTACCAGAGAATACTGGTATTCCTTCTAGAGCCTTCCCACTCAATGCCTCAAGTTCTTTGAGGAATGGTTCCGCAGGTAGAATAGGATCACACTATGGTTCTATTTCCTCTTCTACTAGTTTCTTTCCTTAATCTATTCCTTCATACATTTCTTCTCTCAACTTTCTAGCGGTCTCTGCAACCTCTGCCATCTTAGTCTTCATTTCCTCCATTTCTTTTTCAAGAAGCCTGTTCTTGATTTGTTGCTTTGAAAAATCCTTGGCCAACTCTACATTGGTCACCATGATGTTCTCACCTATGGATTCACTCCAATCTGTCATGCACTAACTTCCACTCTCAAGCCTTTCAATGGCTCTGATACCAATTTGATGGGGAGCTCCTCTCCTAGATCCTTCTAGCTTTCTCCAAGACCTTTAATGGTCTTCTTTAGGGTCTCTTTTCTCTACCCTAACTAGAGGATTCTTCCCTAGTCCCCAAACTCCCTAGGCACTTCCCACGAACTTCAAACTCTTCTCTATTCTCTTCTCCACAGCTTTCTTCCATCCATGACTACAGTAGCCTTCTGTCACTCCAATGGTGAAAAATCCTTAAGCAGTGGTTTCCCAACTCTACTTAGGTCTAATCAAACTTCTATGGATTCAATTTTGTGAATCTTGCACCCATTTTCCAATCGAGTTCCAAGAATCAAGTCTATTAGGCCTTGTAGCCCTTTTTGGCCAATTAGCCCTCCTAATCACTAAAAATGTGATTTTCCTACAAAAAACCCTTAACAACCCTAGAAAAAAATTTCATATTCTTTGTGGGTTTTTCTTCCCCTTTAGGATTTTCTAGGTCTCTAGTCTCGAATCTATCCGTACAATGGAATTTTACCAAACCCCTAAAAATAAGGGTTTTTAGGGCATGAAGACTGGTCTGCTTTCTTGATCTTCTTCCACTAATTTAATGCACTCTTTATAACTCCTCCTTCCATAAAAATGTCTACACCTCATACCCCTACACTCTCCTAACACTGATTGGCACATACCAATCATCTTGCAACCTCCATTGTTGTTGCACTGCTCAGTAACCCTAGCCAGAATAAGTAGTACTCGCCTAGGGCCTGATTGTTTTCAAGCTTCCCCTACACACACACACTCCACAAGCCATATTTAGAAATTATATACAAGGCTCTAATGCATTCCAAGTGGTCATGGAGTTTGAACCACGGGAACACCAAAGAGACCCTTTCTTTACATGACTGGACCAAAACTGGCCAGTAAACTCATAGAAAGCAAGAATTTAAATAAAACTTAACCAGAAAGTAAAATATACTAAAATAATAACACAAATATCTTAGAAACTACATTTCAGACACTATACATTCATTAATTCAATCCAATGGTGGATGATGGCCCTGTAACTTAATTACACTGTAAATTCCTTCTTCTAAAACACCAGTTCGTACACAATCACAACTAACTGTCAGATTATGGTTGGAAACACCTTTTATACCTCTATCCCACATTTTTAGATCCCCTGGTCGGGATTTGGGAACCATAAGTGTCGATTCCTAAAAAATAGGAAATGTTGTCATGAGAACTTTAAAAGTTGTCATGACAACTTTGACAACTTTTAGTCAAAATGACAATTTTCACAATTTGAGTGTCCTAATTGGTTACAAACCTTACCAATTGACCTCAAATGACTAAAAAAAAATAAAACCTCAAAAATATTCCCACTTTTGGACTTTGGTCAACCCTTTGACTTTTGAGTTGACTTCTAGGTTCTAGACCCCTAGAATCAACTAGATTTAACAACAACAAACCCTAATCTTTCCTAACACTAACCATAGTTCAAAAAAATCTAGGGAATTTATAGATTAGTCCTTATTTTGGATGGTTGGCCAAACCAACCTACAATAAATTTTTTTTCTTAAGATCTCACTGAAGACCTTAGGGTGCTCCTGCACCACCTCTTTTGTCTTATTATGATGTTGTTTGAATATTTTAACTTGTTATTGAATTCCTATTTGAACTCACACTTTCCTTGCACACATTTTGGCACATCCAGTGGGACCCACTTCAAAGGTCAAAATTAAATTTTGTGTTGTTTGTATTGTTTTATCTAGGTTTTTATAACATGTTCTAGTAAAAAGAATGGGATTCAAGGCTCATCTAGTGCATAGCCAAATCGATTTATGTGTAGGTCACTTTTCAAGAAGCCACAATATTTCTTTGATAAGTTGTAGGTTTTAAACACAATGATTTTATGATTCTACAAGTACTAAAACATGGCTGGTTTTACATCCCATGAGTCCTAAAATATGGTAGATTTGCAATCCCCTAGTTCCTAAAATATGATGAGTTTACGATCGCAGAGATCCTTAATCACATTGGGTTTGTAATCTCACAGGTCTTAAAACATGAAAAGTTTTTAATCTCATAGGTTTTGAAACATGTCAGGTTGTGATCCCACATGTTTTAAAACCCATGATAATGCAATTTCATTAACTATTTTTACTATTTTTTTAGCTCCTACAAGAACACCACCAACTCTTGTGGGTTCGCAGGTAAATTTACATTCTGCAAGACTTAGATATGTGTTCATGTGGGAATGATGGTTTTCTTTTGTTTTCAATTATTTTGCACAAATTAGAAATTTTCATGTGAATAACATGCTAACCTTGTTATTTGTTGGTTTTCACTAACATGTGTGTAGCTTTTCAAATGTCCAAGGCCCTAATATTAACATTTTCATTGTATGAGGGAGGTTATCCTTTTGCAAAACACAAGTAAAAAAGAACCTTTCTATTTTGTGTATTTTCTTAAAGTAGGAATATTTTATTTAGTTATTATAGATTCTATCTACCATAACCTTCATCTAGAGAATTATGAAGGAGATTTGAGGCAGTGTAGAAGTGACAAATTTAGCAAAGATGAGAAAAATCAAAAAAACTATTTTGGTATTTTTCCACGTTCTACATATGTACATTTTTGGAGGCCTTCAGAGTGGAATTTTGAGTCAAAACTATCGCCTGTCCCTTAAGACAATTTTCCAAAGGCATTGTGTTAAGGGATTCATCTCATATATCTTAAAGAATTTTCTAACAATGTGCGTTGTTCTGAATTTTGAGCAACTTGCAGAAATTTATGACCCTGTGAAGTTGGGATAACCAAATGAGAAAATGACATGATTTATGTTAGGTCTGTGAGCTCTTTTTCTTTGAGATTTTACCTTTAAAATATTTCTCACTATAGTGGGTATCATGTGTCTGCACTTTAGAGTTTTTGAAGGCTCAAAAGGATGGAAAACTCAGAGAGTCTCCCTAGCGTGCAACATGTCCACATTGTATTTGTGTCGATAAATGAACCTACGAGACCCACATCCTTCAAGGTGGGATGTCATTTTTTATCTTGCATTAAATATCGAGCCAAATTTGGTCAAAAAATGTAACTTCCATGCACACATAAAAAATGACTTACCATTGCACATGGGGTTAAATATTTATTCCCTCACAATGGTGAGGAAGTTAAAAAAGGCACAGGTGGAACCCATATTGCGCATATAGAAGAAAAGTAGTGATGCAAAGATCAACATGCCAAGACAATTGTAACAACCTCCATGGCGAAATATCCACATGACACATTTACAACTCGCCCCTTTTAGGTTGCATTTTTAAGATTTAGTTTAAGGACTTCTTCCTATATAAGCCTACCAAAAAATTGCAAAAGATGATCTTGGTAGAGAGTTTTGGAGTTTTGTTCACCATTCTAAAACATAAAAATACTTAAATATCTATTGTATTCAATTCTTCAACCTTAGCTTTGTATTCATATAATCAATAGAGGACACATATTGGACTAAGGCCAATTTTGTTTTAGTATTTGTTTTTCTCTAGTTTTGTGAATAAACTTAAGCTTTGTTTCATTCTAGAGGAACATAGTGATGACATGTAACTCATTGAATGTTTGACAATGTTAAGTTGAAGATAATGCAAGGCATTAAATCAGTTAATGTATTGTATTGTCATTGATGTCAACTTGATATCATCTGTACAGTCATGTACATAATGCCAAAGACTTCAGAGAATCAAGGGAACAAAGGTTATTCTTTCAACAATGCACAAAATTCAAGTATTCACTAAGTGACAAACAACACCGACAAAGTGCACACCGACGGACACAAAAAAGAAGAATAGTCATAGTGATACCTGACGATCAGAAGTATAGTGTTGCCCGACGAAGAAAAACCACAAGATGCCCGATGAGAAAAGTGAGAAGGTTTCCCGACGAGTAAAATTCCAATGATGCCTGACGGATGGAGATCATGAAGCTAACTGGAGTCTCACCGACGGAACTGTCATTTGTCACTGAAAACTAACTACAATGGTGACTGATAGAATAGAAAGTTTAGAAAATGACAAAATATCTAGTTGGCATAGCTAAAAATAGACTTAACTGGTTGTCTACTTTGTTTTATTCGACCAGAGATAAGTGATAGATTTAAAGATGATTTGTACAATTGGAAATAAGATATCTACGAGACAAATCAGGAGTTATGCTTTAAATATAATTGGCTAGATTGTTTATCACACCAAGAATCAAGAAACAATGAATATCATGTCTATATAAGAGACACACTTAATTCATTTACGAAAGGGATTAAGGGGAGTGAATAGAAAGAGTATGCTGAAGAGAAATTGATGAAGAACAACTTCATACAATCTTGATCAAACAAGCTGAAGGAAGAGCTAAGGAATTCTGCAGACACTGACGAACAGTGAGCACAACATCATAGAGAAGAAAGTATGGAGCACAAAGGATTGAATTGATACATTAGTCAGAGAGGTAATGTACTTAAATAGATCTGAAAATCTATAATTCAAATTTTCAATATGAATAGGTCATAGTGTTTCAGTTTATCCATTGAAGCATCAAGTCTCTTAACTGAGAAGGACTTAACAGTCTTCTATATATTGAGGTACATCTCAAGGAGTGAAAAAAAGGTTGATTCATGAAAGTAGCATTGGAATTTCCCGATACCTATTAACAGTCTAAGAAGGAGGCTGATTCAAGGATGGTAGCAATAGATGCCCGATACTAAGTGACAACCTCTATGTATAAAATCCTCTAACAAGGTCGCACTTAATAGCGTGTTTGTAACCTTTAATAGGGTTGGCCCCTAACATGGCTCACTTTAGAAGAGTGAAAATTTGGGGTACCTATTAGGGATTTTTCTTGTATGAATCACAATGCTTGAAATGTCTATTTGAACCTTATACCTATTAATTCTGATTCAGAGACAAGAAAAGCATAATTGCTAAGGACTGGATAAGGTCCTTCTTCGTTTTCGAGCTCCACAAATACTCAGGTAGGTTTTACCTCTTAAGATTGTTGTTAACATAGTATTTGTTGATGTGGACACTGATTTGTCATGTATCTTTACTGAACCAACTTATGAATTATCTTGTTGATGACCAAGCATAACCATAAACAAGATATTACCATACAAATCATAGTTATTAACATAACAATAACCAGTGATACAAGGATTTTCATCCTTCTTCCTTTTCTTTATAGGAGGGATAACCTAAATGATTCACTCTTCAAGGAATCAATACTATGGACAATGTCCTGCTGACAGAGGTCCTTAAACAAGTTCAGCTTGTATGTTCTTAGTAACAGAGTATTTTAATTGATTTGGTTTTGCTATCTTGGAATATCTCAGACACAGATAGATAATCAGGTAATTTTCTGAACCAGTGCCTATCCTTTGGGCTGCAGAGTCAATAATAAGCAAAGAAATCACAAAAATAACATACACTGAACTGCCTTGCAGCTCAAACAATTAGGATAGATTTCCTTACAAACTATCTTGTTACCTCAAGACCACTATATCAGATCCTTAACAAAGTAGTATGCTCCTTGAAATCATTCACAACATTGAATTCTCTCCTTGAAAGAAACTTGTAAACAATTAGATGGTTACCTTATAACCAGAGTGTTACTGAATACCTTATAAACTTTAACACAGAAAAGCATACACACAAAGTAAAGAGACAACAGTAGAAAA
>MU225243.1:971970-990028 GCA_018584345.1 Thuja plicata
AAGGAATTCTGGTCCTGTTTATCCCCAGACTTTTTATTATTGGATACACAATCCAATTTTGAAATGCACAGAAGTCACAATCTCTGGAAGTATAGTTCCAAACCCTAACCCAGAACTGGATAGGATTTGGATGTGCTTGAAAGAATCTTTGAGGAGACAAATTGTGGGGGTCCATGATTGCAAATTTGTAATACAAAAGAAGGTGCATTAAGACTAAATAATGCAAGAACTTTGGCTCCTTCTCCTTAGGGTTTTTCAATTTCTTATGAGTTGCAATAAAACCCTCATGCATCTCATCAATTATATGCTGAATATAGTAATAACTAGTGCTTGAATGCACCTCTTGTAGGTCCAAGACCACTATTAGGATACCATGACCTATTCTTTCTGCATCTCCATCTATCCCTAGCACTCTGCAAAGGGCATAGGCATTGTACTTGATATAAAAATATAGGTCCTTGTAATAATATGGGTAAGGTTCAGCCTTAGGACCTATATGATCTCTTAATTCTTTTGGCATGTGCTTTTGCAATGAGCTCCTTGCAATTCCTGGCTTAGCACTATACCTCTTTTCTTGCCTCTTCATGTCAATTTTGGTAGACATGGAACTAAATAAGCTAAATGCTTGCATGAAAGAATTTCTATTCAATATCAGCAAAGCAGTGCCATCATCTCTCTTAATGGTCTTTGTGAGGGCATCATAATGATTTGCCATGTCCAAAAATAGGTCAACATCCAGGAACACATCAGGCACTAATAACCTTCCTAGACCAAATGTCCAAGGGTTTGAAATAGGGATAGGTTTATCAAATTTTTTATAAAAATATGTAAAGAGAGAATAACATGTTGTTCCCGGGGTTGCAGCATCTCTGATATTCATGAAGTCATCTTTAAATACACCTGCATCAATCTTCATATTCTGTGTTGAACCTGGAAGCAGCTGGAGAAATTCGTCTGAATAGCTTGGCTTTCCTTTTTTCTCTTCACCACTGCCTCCACTTGTAGAAGCAACGCTCACAGCTCTACTCATCTTTGTGACAATTTTAAAATTCTTTGTTTGAACCAATATTGAAACAAATCTATTATTCAATATCAGCTATCTGTCCTAGACACAATTCTCTGCAACCTTAGAAATTTCTGATCACCTTTGAAATACTGCAATTGCTCTGAATATCACCTTTTTTCTGAAAAATAAGCAACCTAGCTTTGAAAACTTGAAAGCACGGTGAACAAGAATGAATGTACAGTCATCTGTTTATAGCCACTTTGATTCAGAGTACATAGCTCATAATTCAGAAACATCAGTTCTGCCATTAAGTTACCATGCTGTGAGCTTTCAAAAACCTATCCGTAGTTGCACGAAGTTGACAGGAAATCAAATTTCAAATTATGAATCCTTGGTGCAATCATAAAATGTTTAAGACGGCTGACATGGCACCTTTTGATTCATTCTCTGTCATACATCTCAGCTACCTTTTGTGCACAGTAATCAAAATTCAAGTATCTGATTGGCCACTGAGAGATCCATTCTGTCATGTCATCCACTTGGCGCCACATTTTAGATCTCAAGATCTGGCGACCTCGCGATTGCAGGAAGTCTCTTTGTCGCGAGCACTTTTCCTTAACCCTGGTTTGATCTCCAGACCTAGCGACAATGAACGTTCTTTACCTTGGCTGACCAAATTCCATCTACCAATCAAGCGAAAATAGTGAAATCAAAGTCGCATGGAGTTATCTTTAACTCATCTTCCTTCTCCAGACTTGGCGACAAACCGTTTATAATTAATTTCCATAGTTATCGCTAAGTCGCTAGATGCTCATATTCTTTCTTAAGACCACACGACAACCTTAGTCACTGAGTCAGGAGATAACTTTAACTTGATCTTATTATTAAAAAGTACCCTTTCTCTATTTATAGTGACCTTGCGACATACCCTAATCGCTAAGTCAGGAGGACCTTTTCCCTGGGGCACTTTTATCTCCAGATATCGCGACCACCGTCAAATCTTCCAATTCTTCATCCAATGGCCAGTGCGTGATCGCTTAATATTTCTTCATACCCTTAAGTTATCTGGAGACCTCACGACTGAAGGCAAAAATACCTTAGTCTCTTAATCGCTTGATTCATTTCCTCCTTCTGGCGACCTCCCGACAACCGATTACCTTATGACAGATGTCAGCTGTTCTTTTGTCCACTTAATGCATACTGGAAAGCTGAATCATCGCCCTGCTCTGGCGACATCCCGACTAAGGGAAATCACTAACATCAAACAGTTAGTCATAGAATCGGGACTGTTATCTCTTAATGGCCATTTGATCATGAGACCACGTGACTGAAGAAATACTTAACTGTTTATCATGGCCCGATCTAGCGATCATGCGACATGAAGTGAATCGCGAAGTCTGATAGCATTTCTTTGACTTTTTGACTTCTCTTGCGATCACCCGACTGAGCAGTGGGTCCCGTTCTTTTCAAAGCTTATAACATGAAGTTCATGTGACTACCCGACTAATAAGATATCGCTAAGTCTTAAGAAGCTGAAGGAATATTCTGTTTTGTAACAAGACTACACGACACAAGGCAAAAGCGAAGTCGGGAAAGCATTTAGCATATTCATTCTGGGTAACGCGATTAGGTGACCTATCTTAAAGCACATGTATTAAAATGATTTGAAAAAGGTAACGATGAAACATAAGACATGACCAAGGGTTTCAAATGCTTTGTTTAACACTTGGACACTAGGGTTTCTCAGGGTTTTAGCAATTTTGGCAAGGCTTAGGTATGAAAACCTAAAAATTTTCAAAGGGCAAGACAAGGAATAAGGAGAACCAGCAAAAAAAAGAAATACAACCAACAGTACTGATCCTAGTCATTTTTCCCTTAACAGGGTTTCCATGTTAAAAATTCATGTGTTATGTGTGTATGACTCATTTTCTTTACTATTTTGTATCTTACATAGCTAACTCTGCATTGATCGGTATACGCTGCTTATTTGCTGAGTTTCGGTAAGATCAATAAAGAATAAGGATTGACAGAGAAAACTGACTGACAGTTAATCATTATTAGTATTTTGTGGCATGTATCTTGTAGGGACATAATAATATGATGTTTATAGATTGGTGGTTAAGTTTGAAGGATAAATTTTTGAGGCCACTAATTCACCCCCCTCTTAGTTGTTACTAACAATTGGTATCAGATATTGTGTGCTTAGAAAGGAGGGTTTCAAGACCAAAGTCAAGATCACAAGATGAACAGATGAGATGTGCCCAAGTTGAACAAAGACAACTTTACTTCATTGCAAAGCAGGATAAGACTCCACTTATCAGGTATTGGTAATGATGTTACTCAATTCCTAGATACTCAATATGTGTTTCCCAAAGGAGTATTGATAGTAGATCAATTTCGAGAGAATAATGAACACAACTGCATGGTCATAGAGCTTTATTCCTCACTCTCTCATGCTGAATTTGAAGATGTCAAAGACTACAAAACTGCAAAGAAGATGTGGGACAAACTGAAGCTTGTACATGGAGGTGATACAAATGATCGGAGAGCCAAGGCAAAAATCCTTAGAGGAAAGTTTGATGATCTTAGAATGAAAGGAGAAAACATTACACAGTACAAAACAATAATCAAAGTAGTCAATGCTATACAAGGAGTTGGAGGTACACTTGAAGAGGAGACAATGGTAAGTAAAATGAGAGCAATAGCAAACAATATAGTTACTTTTGATAGTTTAATTGGTAGACTGATTTCATTTGAGATGAATAACTTTGATAATAGTGTCTTACCAAACTTAGAGTCTGCATTTAAGTCTTCTATGAGAATAAGAAAATCAAGTCATAGACACACATCTAAAAGAGATAGTGAAAGTGAAAGTGAAGAATAATATCTAGATGAAATAGAAGCACTTATGGCTAGAAGAATGTAGAGAGGCAATGGTAAATACAAAGGCAAGTTACCACTTGTATGCTTTAATTGTAAAGGGATTGGACACTTTGCTGCAAGATGTCCTAGCAGAAGAAAATATGATAGAGTTAATGACAGATCGTTTGAGAAGAAATCTGACATAGGTGATAAAAAGGATTACAGAAGTTACCGACAATTAGAAAGAAGAGATACCTAAGACTACAAGGACAAAGGCAAGAAAGCCAGCTACCTAGCTGCTTGCAAAGATGAAGATACTGACACTGAACCTGATGAAGACATCGAGATGGTGTTTGTGGCTATGAAAGATGACTCAGATGAAGATGAAAGGTATGTAGAATCTGTACTCATATCTAAGGTTAGCAAGAATGACATCTGGATTATAGATAGTGGCTGTACTCACCACATGACCGGTGACAAAGAAAAATTTAACAATTTTGAGTATTATAATGGTGGTACAATAAGAATGGGTAATGATACACCTTGTCCAATTGAAGGTAAAGGAACTATAATGTTGAATAATTTGATTAAATGTGAAAATGCTTATTGAGTAAAAGGATTCAATTATAATGTGTTGAGTGTTTCTCAGCTAAATAATTCTGGTCACAGAGTAGCATTTGAGATTAAGAAGGAAAATATCTTCAATGAATCAGGAAGATTGATTGGTACCAGTGAACAAACAAAAGATAACTTTTTCTATCTGAATGATACTAACACCACTTGCTTAATAACTAGAAATGAAGACATATGGTTGTGGCACAAAAGATTTTTTCATGTGAATTTTGACAACATGATGAAAATAAGCAGAAGGAGAAATGTACGAGGCTTACCGATGATGACAAAGCCTGACAACATCATGTGCAAGAATTGACAAAAAGGTAAAATGAAAAAGTCTAGTTTCAAAAGTAAAACCCATACATCTGATGATATTCTAAAATTAGTCCATACTGGTCTATGTGTACCAATGAGGACAAAGAGTTATTATGGAGATAGATATTTTATTCTCTTTGTTGATGATTACTCTAGAATGATGACAGTTCTGTTTCTAAAAGATAAATTTGAAGCATTCAAGATGTTTAAATGGTATAAGATTATGGTAGAAAAACAAAGTGGTAAGGATTTGAAATGCTTGAGATCAGATAGAGGAGGAGTGTTTATATCAGATGAATTCACTAATTTCTTTAATGAGCATGGTATAAAAAGATAGGTTTCTGCACCAAGAACTCTACAGCAACATGGGATTGCTGAGAGAAGAAACAGATCCATAGTTGATTGTTCTAGAACACTGGTGATAGAGAAAGACATCACCCAAATATTCTAGAGGGAAGCTGTCAGTACTACTGTCTACACATTAAATAGAGTACAATTGAAGAAGGACACATAGAAGACACCCTATAAGCTATGGTATGGTAAAACACCCAATGTAAGTTACTTAAAAATCTTTGGTAGTCAATGTTATATCTTAAAGGATGATAGAAATGGAAAGCTTGATGCTAAGAGTGATAAAGGTATCTTTCTAGGGTATTCCACCAAAAGAAAGGGTTATAAATGTCTTATTAAGGCCTCTAACAAAATTGTTGAAAGTGCAAATGTGAAGATAGATAAATTTGTAGAAAAGAATGAGCTGGAAAGCACAAAAGAACAAGAAGACTACAACAAGTTTTTATACTGTGAAGAACACAACACTCTACCAGAGTAATAGTGCTTAATTCCTGAGCAATAGAATGTTGTAACCGACAGTTAGGCTGCAAATACCAACGGTCAGGATAATGATCAAAATAACATGCAAGGTGATGAAGAATAGAATGAAGGACAAAATGATGATAAAGTTGATAGACAAAGAGTTGTACCTATTCTTGCAAGATATGTAAGAAAAAACTATCTAGAGATCCAGATCATAGGAGATAAGAAAGCTGGTACAAGAATGATAAGTAAGTCTTTAAACTCAAATTGTTTAATTTGTGAGTTTGAACCAAAATATGTCAATACTGCACTTGATAATGAAGAATGGGTAAGTGCTATGAATGATGAGATTGAGAAGATTGAGAAGAACAAGACATGGTCACTTGTGCTAAGATCAGATGACAAGAATGTCATCGGTACTAAATGGATATTTAGGAATAAGCTGAATGAGAATGGAAAATTCACAAGAAACAAAGCAAGACTAGTATGCAAGGGGTATGCACAAGAGGAAGGTATTGACTATGGAGAAATATTTGCACCCATTTCTAGGCTAGAAGGTGTAAGAATACTACTTTATTATGCTGCATTCAAAGGATTCAAGGTATACCAGATGGATGTCAAGTCAGCATTCCTAAATGGAATACTTGAAGAAGAGTTATACATTGAGCGACCAGAAGGGTTTGTAGATCTAGACAAGAGAAACATGGTATGTAGACTTCACAAAGCCTTATATGGATTAAAACAAGCTCCAAGAGATTGGTATGAATGACTTCATTCCTATCTTATAAGTATTGGATTTGTAAGGAATAGTGAAAACAATAATCTTTATTTGAAGGAAGATACTGAAGCTAACACTTTGATTGCTGAAATATTTATTGATGACATCATATTTGGAGGCAATGATATGCTATGTAAATCATTTGCTAATGAGTGAGCAAAGAGTTTGTGATGTCTATATTTGATGAGATCAAGTTCTTTCTTTTTCTACAGAGCATTCAAAAAAAGTGAAGGTATTTTCATTACATAGTCCAAATACATTAAAGAGATCCTGAAAATATTCAAGATGGAAGATTCTAAACTAGTTGGAACACCGATGTCTACTAGATGTAAGATAACAAAGGAGGACATGACAATAGAGGTAAATCAAACTTTGTACAGATCAATGATCGGAAAACTCATGTATGTTGTACACACTAGACTAGATATTGCACATGCAATAGGGATTGTTGCTAGATTTTCTGCTAACCCCACGGAATCACATATGACTATTGTGAAAATAATTTTAAGATATCTAAAGAATACTGAGGAATATGGATTATGGTATAGAAGAGTAGGAAAATTTTAACTTAAGGTGTTTACCGATGCTGATTGGGCTGGAAATCTTGATGACTGGAAGAGCACAACTGGAGGAGCATTATTTATGGGTGACAGACTTGTCACATGGATTAGCAAGAAGCAAGGATGCATCTCTTAGTCTATTGCAGAAGTAGAGTATGTTGCTGCTACTGTAAATTGCTGAAATATTGCATGAATCAAACAGTTACAGGAAGGTATGCATATGAAGATCTTAGAACTAGTGATTATCTATTGTGATATCACCAGTGCAATAAGCATTTACAAGAATCTAGTCATGCATGCTAAGACTAAACACATTGCCATCAAGTATCATTATTTGAGAGAACAAGTTTAAGAAAAGGAAGTGACACTTGAGTATGTGCAATCCAAAGAACAATTAGCTGATATCTTCACCAAGCCACTGCCCAAGGATGCATTTGAGTACTTGAGAAAGAGACTAGGGGTCAAACCCTTGTCTACCAGGTAGTAAAATGACTGAAGGCTGCATCAGCCTACATATTATTAGAATATCAGTAATGTTAATGAAAACAAAGAGATTAAATTCAAAGCTACATCTATATACATATAGGTATATATAAGTACCGAGGACCAGAGCATATTGATGTATTGCTGATGGATAAGGGAAATTGAAGGAATATATTATGGATGGAGAGAAATGATTTTTTGACATGAATGCCAGATATTTGTTTGGAATTGTTGTCAAAGGGAGAGAAATTATCCATATTATCAGATCTTTCTGGAAAGGGAAAGAGATTATCCATTATCACATTACTCCAACATGGAGAGATTATATCCTTAGAGAGAGAAATTGTATGGAAAGATTATACAAAGGGAGAGTTGCTGACAAGAGAAAAAGACATCCAAAGAGAAGAACAGTAAAGGGAATGAAATTGACACAAGGGAAGAACTCAACACATCAGAAGACAGAGTGCTGCAATAATCAAATCTAAGCTAAAATAGAGCTTATCGATGGTTAGCCATTTATCAGTTATCATAACATAAAGATTGGTAGTTTGATGAATCTTAACCATTGTATTTCATATTGTATTATAAATAGTATAGTGTGATAATATAGTATGTTTCCATCAATGCCAAAGGGAGAGATTGATGACATGTAACTAATTGAATGTTTGACAATGTTAAGTTGGAGATAATGCAAGGAATTAAATTAGTTAATCTATTGTATTGTCATAGATGTCAACTTGATATCATCTGTACGGTCATGTACATAATGCCAAAGACTTTAGAGAATCAAAGGAACAAAGGTTATGCTTTCAGAAATGCACAAAAGTCAAGTATTCACTAAGTGACCAACAACACCGATAGAGTGCACACCGACGAATAGAGAAAATAAGAACAATCACAGTGATACCCCACGATCAGAAGTATAGTATTTCCCGAGGAAGAAAAACCATAGGATGCCCGACGAGCAAAGTCAAAAGGTTTCCTGATGAGTAAAATTCCAATGATGCCTAATAGACGGAGATCATGAAGCTAATTGGAGTCTCACCGATGGAACTGTCAGTTGTCACCGACAACTAACTGCAATGGTGACTAACAGAACAAAAAGTTTAGAAAATGACGAAATATCTAGCTGGAAGAGCTAAAAATAGACTTAGCTAGCTGTCTACTTTGTTTTATTCGACCAGAGATAAGTGATTGATTTAAAGATGATTTGTACAGTTGGCAAGAAGATATCTATGAGACAAATCAATAGTTATGCTTTAAATCTAATTGGATGGATTGTTTATCACACCAAGAATCAAGAATCAAGAATCAATAAACAATGAATATCATATCTATATAAGAGACAAGCTTAATTCATTTATGAATGGGATTAAGTGGAGTGAATAGAAAGTGGATGCTGAAGAGAAACTGATGAAGAAAAACTTCATACAGTCTTGATCAAACAAGCTGAAGGAAGAGCTAAGGAATTCTATAGACACTGATAAACAGTGAGCACAACATCATAGAGCAAAAAGTATGGAGCACAAAGGATTGAATTGATACATTGGTTAGAGAGGTAATGTACTTAAATAGATCTGAAAATATGCAATTCAAATTTGCAATATGAACATGTCATAGTGTTTCAGTTTAACCATTGAAGCATCAAGTCTCTTAATCAAACATGACTTAACAGTCTTCTATATATTGAGGTATATTTCCAGGAGTGCCAAAAAGGTTGATTCATGGAAGTAGCATTGAACTTGCTCGATACCTATTGACAGTCTAAGAAGGAGGCTGATTCAAGGATGGTAGCAATAGATGCTCGATACTAAGTGACAAACTCTATGTATAAAATCCTCTAACAAGGTTGCAATTAATAGTGTGTTTGTCATCTTTAACAGGGTTGGCTCCTAACAGGGCTCACTTCAGAAGAGTGAAAATTTGGGGTACCGGTCCCAATGGTTTTTCCCTTAACAGGGTTTCCATGTTAAAATCCATGTGTTATGTGTGCATGAATCATTCTTTACTATTTTGTATCTTATATAGCTAACTCTGGACTAATCGGTATACTCTGCTTATTTACTGAGTTTTGATAAATAGTTATACTGCTTATCGGTAATCAAGAAAGAATAAGGATTGACAGAAAAAACCAACAGATAGTTAATCATTGTTAGTATTTCATGGCATGCATCTTGTAGGGACATAATAATCTGAGGTTTATAGATTGGTGGTTAAGTTTGAAGGATAAATTTTTGAGGCAACTGATTCACCCCCCCCCCCTCTCTTTTATTANCAACTGATTCCCCCCCCCCCCCTCTCTTTTATTACTAACACATAGCTATCATTTCTCATTTTTGTCTATGATAATTTTATCATAGATACACAAGTTATTGAGCCATAGTTTATAATATTTCAATATTGTTAATATGAGGTTATACTATTCCATTGGGTGAATGAAATTATAATTGAATGAACATTCTAGAGAGATAATAGGAACAATTCATGTGGACCTTAATAGGTTTTTTCATGGGACGATCCGAATATATTTCTCTATGTTCATTTGACTTTAGAATTATGTTCTCTACTTAACAACGAGACTTTGTGACATTATGTTCTTAGTATTTTGGGGTTTTTTTATTTCCATTATTTCTAAAGGGAGATTCAAAGGTTTTTAAAATATTTGGTGCATCACTTTATTTTTTGTTGTAATCACCTAAAATTGGTCTAGTAAACCCATAACCCCTAATTTGATTAATTGGCGTTAAAAATCCTAAATCAAAGGCATTTATTGTTAAACCTTAATTTTGTAATTATTTAATCAAACTTTCTTGCATAATTAAATCAAATCCTCAATCAAAGCTTAAATTGTTTAATTCCTTGAACTATAGTGTTTAATTAAAAGTCCTAGAACTTTTTATTAAAAGAACCCATTCACACATCCTCACACATGTGTCACCACATAAAAATCCAAATAAAAGAAATTAAAAGGGGATAATTACCAAATTTGTCTCATTCTCCCCTAAACAAAGACAACTTTGACCAATAAATAATATCCCACATGGATTGAAGGAGAATGAATCTCAGCCACCCTTTGTGACTAAATATCAGTCGTCAATTTTGATAAAATTCCTATAAAAGGGATAGCTCTTCTTGTTGAAAGAGAGGAGAATTTTAGAGTAACATCATAATGCTATTTTGATTCTAGGTTTTCCTCATGTTAGTGTATTTTCATGGTAGCTTAGTATGTACATTTTGTTGAATCTTAGCTTCAAATACTTAGCATGTTGTTGCGTATTTGTTAGATTTAATCAATGTTATCTCATGCATTTAGCTTAATTGCATTTAACATCTCATTTTTATGATCTTCAGGGAAAAGTATGCAAGTTCATGCATCATTCCCATCTTTTGAATCTTCCATTTTGGAATTTTCTAGTCACTGATTCTAAATGCCAATCTGATGAGAATCTATTGAGAATCAAACTCGCTTCATCTGGGAAACAATAAGCCGATTTTGGGGGTTGTTGCACATAATGATAGATTTCAATTTGATGATCACTAACCCTTAAAATAATGGTTTATTGAGTGTTTGGTTATTTGTAGGTTGAATACCACATTTACCATATTCATCTCTTGCCCCCACCATGGAGCTAGAACTAGTTTTAGGCCCCAATTCTTGATATTTTTGACATTTTTCTAAAAATGTGCTGATTTTTGTATGGCCTACATTACCTTATCGTATGAAAAAATAGTTACTAGTATTTTGTCATTTCAGGATTTATGTATTGTCATACGAGTGCATTTTATCTATGTTTTCATACTAATCTACAAGGATTGTCATATGAGGGATTATCTTTCCCTAGTTTTTCATATGGTTAGTTATATATTGTTGTACTAGTTTTGATGCTAGTCTATCCTTTGTATTCTATCATTTGAAAAATAGAGAGAACTTTTAGAGGTTCACTTGAATTGATTTTTGGCTTCTAACCTCTAATCTGGTTGTGTTGGTCTTCTGACTCTCTAGTTTTGTATCTTAACATGTTTTTGCAGGATGCTTAGTAGAAGTATCACTTGACAAAGTCAAAACTAGAAAATAATATTTATTGAAAACTACAAATTTGTTTGTGCTTGTATGAAATTTTGAAGAAGAGGGAAATTGGATAAGACTACTAAGCTTGTGGTGTTTGCAGGTTTCCTAAGTCTCCATGAACCAAACCATCATGCATTTTAAATAGTTATCTGGGCACCTAGTCTAATTAGGGGATTTATTGTGTGAGTGAAGATAAACATTAGGGGATTATGCTCTATTTCCCTTAAGGGAAGATTAGAAACTTAGACATGTTTGACTTGTCTTAAACAAGTAGTCTTTCAAGCTAAATTTTGAGTGTTTGATGTGTTTGGAAAAAACAAAGAGAAATAGGAGATTATTCTCTTCTCCTCTTTGAGGAAGAATCATAAATCCATACTTTCTCTTTGATATCCATTTTCTTTCATTCATACCTTTTATATGGTTCTAGACCAGTTGAGGTTAAAAGATCCCACAAATGACCCATGTGAGAACAAGGTGTAAGCCACACCACTCCAACTCACATTAATCAAATTTTTTTCTTGGGGTTCAAGGTTTGGAAGTTGGATACGATTTAAGCTTATACTTGGCTCTTACCTAGCATATAGTAGGTCCATAGAGGTCTCAATCAGGTTCACATGACTATTTGTGCCAAGGTTCTTTGTGGGGCTATACACCTGAATCATGCATGTTCAGACTCAAAGGATGTATTTGAAATAAGACCCTTACTAAACTCCATAGAGTAGTAGCCACCTGACTGACCTCTGAAATTTGATAATCCTAGTGCAAGGGAGATTGTAACGCCCCCAAGATACTTGTCATATCATGCTCACATTAGAATTTGGATTTGGCTAATAGTACATCATTATACCCATTGTGTGGATGGTGGTGGTCATATTCTAATTAGCTATTGGGTGTGTACCTAAGTTAACAAGGGAAGATTTTCTCACTATAATAATTGACTCTAGGGCTTGAAAGTGTGTTTGATTTTGACTTCTTTCTGATTTATGTGCTTGTATCACTTGAAAATGATACCAAAATAATATAAGATACTTTCATAAATTGACATTATCACCTCAAAATTGTGCAAAGTGGTCCAAAATTCATCCAAGTCAAGTACCAAACTGTCCCTACATTACACTGTCATTTTGACCCATTAGAGTTGTCATACAAAAAACCCCCTGAAAGTAGCAACTTGTATGCTAAGGTGGGAATTGTTATATGGGAACATGGGAATTATCATATTATCCTGCATTGGAATCCAACATTTTATTTGATCCTTTATATACTTATGTTCATCTTATTTCTTATTTGTGTGGCCCGAATCCGTTACTATATCTCATCGCAAAAATTGTTGGTTCTTGAGATAGGAACTTGACCCAACCTCGTCTCTTGTTCTAGATTATCAAATGGTCTTAATTTATGTTCTTTATCTCATCCAAATTCAATCCCAATCAGCTTGGTCACAAGTTTCATCAAGGAGAGATTCAGGGCTCAAATCTCGATACCTTGTACCAGGCTTAACAATATTTCATCAACGTATTTCTTACTAATCTCCAAAACAAGTGATCACTTTGAAATCTTTGACATTGACCCATTAGTCTAATCATCTCAAAGTCTCGACCAAAACTATATTTCATTCTAGTATAGATGAGAACCCAACAACAAAAGGTCAATCTCAATTCAAAGGGAAAATTTATCGATGATTCCTCTCATAGACCGTCGTCCTGTCAGAAACCAAGATCTTCTCCAAGGATTCCAAATCAAGACACATTATCTATATATCTAGCCATACCCCTATTTCAAAATTTAATCCCTCAACATAAATAAATTCATACTAAATATAAATACATGTCAACCAAGTCATCCTACGACTAGGGAGCTAGTCAAGGTCAGAAAAGCCACCATACTAGTATTTCTTCCTCGATTGAGGAACCTTCTAAAGAAGAAATTAGATGGTGTCAATAGGAAAATCACTTTCAAAATATGATATAAAACCTCATGCAACTAGAAAAGGATAAGTACTTCATGCACCTAGCATCCACATGGGTTAAACTTCCTCTCGAATTTGATATTGAGTGATTAATACATCACGAGGAAGAATCTTCTATCACAATTCTCAAATTAACAGTTGTAAGACATTAGGTGTGAACTTAGAGAACTGAATAAAGAGAAATAACAATCCTCTAATAAATACTCACTGGATTCTATATGTCCCCTAACATTTGATAAGAACCTACACATGCCACCATTTCCTCCCAAAGTTGAGATTCCAAAGTATGACAAGTGCAATGGGGATGGTGACCCTCAAGAACATATGAGATAATTTGGTGCTCTTAGCATTAAGTTTATGAATGAAAGGACATACCCAATGAGACTATTCCCTCTGAGCCTCAATGACCAAGCGTTGGAATGGTTCACCAAACTCCCACTAGGCATTCAAAAATTTGATGGAATGGTTCACCAAACATCTTATAGATGGTCACCATGTTGAATCTATGTAACACCAAACAACACAATGGTGAAGCTTTTGTTAAATTACTTTGAGATGAAAAATATTTGCAAGGTTTCCTAGACACATCTAGAAAATGGAGAAAAGGGAAATCTTGATTGACAACTTGGTACTCAAGATGAACCATGCTCTCTAGATGCCAAATCATATTGCCTTTAGTGAATTGGTGGAAAAGGATATTCAAATTAAAGAGGTTCCTATGCAGAAAATTCTTCTCACCTTATACAAAGACACTAAATCCTCAGACAACCCTAACAAAAATAATGGTAAAGGCAAGAAAAAATAATAGAACAAGAACAAGAATGTGGTCAATGACGAAGTGGTGGATTCATCTGATTTCAAGCCCAAGGATTTGATATTCAATCTATCTAGTATCATCTAGGATTCTAAGAACAATTAAAATATCTCATCAACCTCAAAGAATAACCAAGACACGCAAAAATTTAAAGAGCCATGGATACCCAAGACCAAGCGTAACTTTACTTCTCTAGGAGAACCCCTTGAAGCCACACTAAAGACTTTGTTGGATAAAAAAGTCATCACATTACCAAACTCAAAGCCTTGGAAACCACTACTCAAACCCAAGTGGTGGAATTATAATCACTTTTGTGAAACCACCAAAATAAGGGAAATTTGACTAGCAAATGCATGAAATTAAAACACGTCATACAAGACTTGATTGATAATGATACTATCACACTTGATGGACATGATTCAAATAATGATCATAAGACTTTTAAACAACCTCTACCCTCTTATGAACAAGGGGAATCATAAAAAAACATGGAGCCAAGGTAAATTAGACCTATGCTAATAATGACAACGTGATCCACATGCTTGAACCATGCAATCAGTCAGTCAATGTAATCATCATCAAAGACAAGAAATAATCTGAATCTGTCAATGTAATAACAATGAATTAATCAAGGTCACTATTAAGGGAGTAGCCTCCCCATCTAAACAACCCATTGCATCAACAAAAAAATTCGATGTCCAAGAAATTGGTCTCATCAATCCCTGCTACAAATTACAACTAGGTTGATCAGTTACAAATATCGCTAACCCAAATTTATATTCTAGAATTGCTTAAAATCTCACCATCGTATAAGGAAATTCTTGAATCTTACCTTCTAGAAACAACTATCCCAAAAGACCTCGGTGTTGATCAATTCCAAATAATGGTGGTCCACTTGACCTCACCTCACTACTTGTACTTTTCAGAAGAAGATTATAAGTCACTAAATCACCTTCATAATCTATCCTTGCATATAGAAGTTTTAATCCACACATATAGATTCAAGCGCGTCTTAATAGATGGAGGCCTTGGTTTGAATATTTATACTCTCAAACTTTTGACTGCATTGGGTTTGTTAGATAATGCAATAGATCCTATGAGCAAAATAACCATAAAGGCATATGATGAAGAGGAGAGGTTATCAAAGGGGTTAGTTGTGTTACCTATCACGGTTGGGCTGATTGAGAGAGATATAACCTACCAAGTATTAGATCTACCTTTGGCGTAAAACATCTTATTACAGAGACCTTAGATCTATGACATGAAGGTTGTCCCATTGACATATCATCAGTGTGTGAAATTCTCACATAATGGAGTGGAGGTCTCTATCTTGGATGATAAAACCTATTCTTTCAACAATTTGAAACAAGCTGACAACATGGTCCCACATAACAAGGAAGCATTTAATGAACAAGAGGCTGAGAATTCCAAAAAAAAACTCCTGAGAAACTTTGAAGAGAAATTGAAAATTAAAGACACTGGAATGGGGGAATATCAATTTCATCCTTTTCCATCCATGGCCAATCTTCCTACATCCCGTAGGTCTTATATAAATCCCTAGTCAACATTGAAGCCTTCTAGTTCCTAGACATTAACAATACATTAAGGCACTGGTATGGTAAATGATCATGTTTCTCTTTCAAAGAAAAATGAAAAAAAACCTAGTCTTGCCTATTTTTATAGAGAGGAAGAGAATGATCAAGAAGTGAAACATATTGATTTCTCCTCAAAAAGGTATAGAAAGAGATACCAACTCACACAACAAATGGGTTATAAAGGTAAAGGAAACCTAGGAAAAAATAGCGTATTACTAGAGCTCCTACACATCGAGTTCTGAGCCCAACAGATAAGATAGGTCTATGATACCGTGAGAAAAAATCCAATCCTTCCCCTAGAAATGGTCCTATATTCAATCAAACAGAGGACTCTAATGATGAGACTAAAGATGAGGCATAGATTACATAGTTATCTTTGAAAGACTATTACCTATAAAAAACAAAGAATCCCAACTACCAAGGAGAACTTTATATTCCACATAAATTCAGAGACCCCTTCAAACCAAATGGATAAACATCCCAAAAAACACAAGAAGAGAATCAATTGAATGAAGAAGTGGTGGGCCAAAAACAAAAAATTAATTCACTTGAAGATGAGTTGGGACTACAACAAGAAGGTGAAAAAGAGGAAAGACACCCTAACTAGGGGAAACTGTTGGAGATTTGATTTTGATTGATTGTATGTTTGTCATTGATGACAACATATAATACACAACAGTAATTCTGTATGTACTTATCCATATGATGAAATGAAGATTTGTGTGGATAGATACATGTTGTTGACATGTTTATTATGCTACGTTCATACACGTAGACCCAGATATGATGTTTCAGTAAAGATATGTAATTCTGTTATTGACGGTTACAGTTCTGGAGGAATAACGGTTTAAGGCCAACATATGTAAAATGTTTATTGAGTTGCACCTATATTCAAGATATGTATGTGTATATTCATGATTAGTTATGAGTTTTTGATATTACTCTAAAGGTGCCAAATGTATTTCAAGAAGATTGAAAAGTTATGATTAAATTGGTGAAGCTGACCTAGTGAAGCGACGCGTCTATTCAGTTTATACTTGCGTAGTTGTAATTATAATTGCACGTTTAGTAGAGCCAATAAGTATGTTAAGAAGAGTTTTCTTATAGGTCCCATGATCTCATACTTGGTTTATGTACTTATAGAAGGTCATTTGTGATAAGAAGAGTTTTGAAAGCCAGAGATAAGAAAAGCAGAGTAGAGTGTTAAAGCAGCAGAGCTATATTTATCATATGTTGATAATATAGATATTGAAGTTGAAGCTTTCAAAAAACAGAGAAGATTGTTGTAGTGCTTTACAAGAGGTTAAAGAATCAGCGCACAAAAGGAATTGATCAGACAAGCAATGTCACAAATAGCAGTTCACCTTGTTGATACAGTGTGTATCAAATAACCAGAAGGTTTTAGCCTTCACCACTTGGAAAATAAGTCCTTGGATAGTGAGTCCACCACCCCTAACAAGGTTATTGTAAAAGACTCCTAACAGGGTCAGACCCTTAACCAGGTCACTATACTACTGCATTGTAATGAACAACTCCTAACAGGGTTGTATGATCTTTTAACAGTGATTACTACAAACAATATAGTTCTTTGTGGGTACTAATTCCCACCGGGGTTTTAACCATTTAGTTTCCCTATAACCAAATTGATGTGTTGTGTAATGTGTTATCCGAATGTGTATTTTCTTTGTATCAACCTAGATTAATAAAGAAAAAAATAAATTTGTTGATAACTGATTCACCCCCCCTCTCAGTTATCCCTAAAGTATTCTAACAATTGGTATTAGAGAAAAGTGCCTTGGAGAAAAAGCCTAATAGCTTAAGGTAGATCAGATGGCATACTTCAGAAAAGAGAGTCCTAAGTTTGATGGAGAGAACTATCTGGATTGGAAAAATAAAATGATAACACATCTACAATGTGTTGGCTTTGAGATCTTTGTGATTGCTACACAAGAGGCTATAATTCCATCTCTGAAAGACCTTGCAAAGGATGATGCTACTAATAGACAAAAGGAAACATTTACCAATAATGCAATTGCCAAAGAAGCCCTAATCAGTGCCTTATTTGACAGTGAATTTTCTGAAATCAAGAAGATTGACAAAGCATATACCATATGGAAGTATTTAGAAGACATGTTTGAAGGAGATGTTCAAGCAAAGAATGCACGCAGAAAGACATGGA
>MU225243.1:1010682-1045768 GCA_018584345.1 Thuja plicata
TATATATATATGTATATATGTATACAAAAGTGTGACCATGTGATCTTGAGAAAAATCTACATCCTCGATGCAAATGAAACATGTATACATCTATATCTCAAAAAAATAAGAATGGGTTAAGATAGAAGAAGGGGCTATAAAGACTTTCTCCCTCCCTTACCCCCATCTCAAGGAGGAGACAGTGGAACATCATCTCTATTAGGAGGTGGAGAAATAGCTCCCTCAGATCTGGCTGAAAACTGTGAGTACATAGGCGCCTTGTTCACTTAAGGAACAAGTGTAATATACAAAGCATAATAATAAGAAGATCTCACCCCCTGGTATGTCATGGTACGCTTAAAATGATCTCATGCTTCCATTAGTCTCTGAATACAATGGTCTCTATCATCAATAGTGCGATCTCACTCAGCTATCTAAGACTATGTAACTTCCAGTTGTGTTTGTAATCCTTAGAACCGCCCTCTCAGAGTACGAATCATATCCTGTGGAGTATTCTCTTGAGGCCCCTCATCCTCATCAAATTTTGGATCTCCTCTTTTCCGAGCCTACTAGGCTACATCATCCAAATTGACACCCTGTGGTGTGTCCCCATATCTACATCTTCTCTATTTGTGAGAGGGACATCAACCCAACTGAATCTAAGGTCTCACCCTCCCCACGCTCACATTGTCATCCTACTACTTGTGCCCTTCTCAAGATAACATCAGGATCTCTTCCTACTCTCCTAAATGTTGGAGCCCTCTATCATGCACCTGTATCTCTCTAATCTCATGGAGGAGCATTCTCCTCATTGATCCATAGCACTCTCTACTGGATCAGTAAATCTAGGGAATAGATGCTGGGAAAAATAATCCCTGTACTCTGAAACAGTCCCAAGCTAGCCATCACATCTATATCACCTCCTATAATGAAAGGGTAGGGGATAAATTAGCAGCCATCTCTATCATTCCTCATCCACAAAATGAGCATAGGAAGTAAACTCATGTGATATTCTCTAAAGCTATCCATACTACCTAAATACCCGAGAGACAACAAAATGCTCAATAATAGAATAAGTCCTCCCGACCAAGGGATGTGAAACAAATGGGTCTCTCCTATGAGACCTCCAATCTCCCTAGGCATTAGTACCTCAATACGACCTCTAGGTCACTGCACTGAGATCGTCGAGATGATACCTCCAGTAATCAGTCTTCCCCAAGTGGGGCTATGTAAGGAAACTTGAGTATTTTTAAACAAAAAGATAACCATCCTGTCTAGGGTCATCTGTAACTAACCTTCTGATGGGATGGTTCTCTTAGGCCAATACATGTAGTACTAGTACTCCTATAGCCATCCCCCTAGAACCTCGAAACACTAACTCGTGCATCTCATAGTCAATCTGTGCAAGCAAGAATTGAACCCAACCTATCTACTATAGCCTAGTGAGAAGTGTCTCTAGTACTCAGCCCCAACCGCGAAGGAATCCCTACTGAACCCTATGTCCTATAATGAAACAACTAATGAAACATGCCATAATGCAGGCAAGTGGAAAATGTGCACCATATCTAATCACCAAGTCATCCCAGGTGATGGCTCGGTTGTAGATTTTACGATCGGGAAATAATCAGATAATATACATTTTGTACACCAAATATTCAAATGGGGGTTTTGAAATCCTCATCTTTTTCCCTCAGTTGGTGGGTTTTTTCCCGTGAGGTTTTCTCCTTTTCTTTATAATTCTCTCTCATATATTATTTCTTGTTTCCCGGTGGTCTTGGCTAAATCTAACACCCATCTCTCTCTCTCTCTCTCTCTGTCTCTCTCTCTCTCTCTCTCTCTCTCTCTCTCTCTCTCTCTCTCTCTCTCTCTCCAACAAATATAATCCAAAGGATCCTTTAAATTTCCTCAGGAGTGATGGTCATATCCCCAGTTGGCAAATGAAACATATTGTTCTCATTATGAAACTCCTCGACCAAAGCTATGAGAAAATCATGATGCACATGGATGTCAAGCATCAATAAGAGAAAACCAAAGCCACACTCACAAATGTGTCCTCTATGTACATCTGATAAGTTCCTCACTAACCTCATGGTCAGAGGATTGGTAGATCACAATTTTATATCTTGTAGTTGTGCCTACAAAAGATAAACAATGGGGAACCATAAGTAAACAAGTGAAATCAAGCTAAACATGTTGAAAAAACTAACAATTATGGTTAGATAAGCTAAAAAATATGCCAGTAAATATAAATTTTTGAGCTGGAGGGATGAATTTTGACACTAAGTACCATAAATATGCTCACTATTTCACATATGAAAAAATACAAATAGCTTCACTAGCATGCTAGCACATAAGAGTAAGGATTATGGGCAGTACATAAAAATATTCTATTACGACTAAAGCTATAAAGACAACAAACATTTTGGTATTACAACAAAGGACTTGTACAAGTCATGGGTGTCTACCATACTGTTACATTCAGTTTTTTTACTTATGATTATCTCTTCGTTTATCTCTTTATTTCAAATTTTGGCTTGTGAACTCCCTTTTTAACTTTGTTTAGAACTTTACATTAAAGTTTCAAAAGTTCAAATTCTTTGTTTAAATTTCACTTGCACGTCTTGCTTATTCGTGACTTCATTCCAACTAAGCTATCCTATAGGAGGTTTTGAACTTTACTTTGAACTTTCAAAAGTTCAAATTGAAGTTAAAACCGTAATAAAAGTTCAGGCGGGTCTTTTTTCCTCTGTAGCTCATAAGTCGTCACGTCTTTTGTAGTTTGTACATTATTCTATTTTGAAATTTAATTTGAACTTTTTGGAGTTCAATTCATAAAGTTTGAAATGAAAATTTTCCATTTCCAAGTTCACGACAGATTTTATCAAAGGAAAAGGTAACATTAGTACAGAGAATAGATGAGCATAAAAAATTTCAAATTTTTGAAGAAAGTATATTTTTTGGGGAGATTAATCATCATTTTGTATGATTAAGTGGTATGATTTTAGTATTAATTCATAGCATGTCAGACTGATGTCACTTTTCCATTAATTCACATGGAAGAAATAAAAGTTCAAGTGTGTCACGAATTCAGGCAAATATTTTGCTTTTTATAGGCAAAGATTGTATTTCTTTTTCATTCACTCTTGATTTGATCACCATTGTGGAGCTAGAGAGATGGAGGAGGTAAATTCCAGGTTGCATTTCTGACATTTTTATGAATTCTGGTGAGTGGGTGAACTTTGAAATTCTAGTTTAAGTAGTTCCTTGACTTGAATAACAAGCTTTCAAGTTCCCTCTCAGATTTCTTTTTTCTTTCTTCTAGAATATTATTTGTTTAAGTAAAGATGAAGTATAATAGGCCATTGTTACATAAGTTAAAATCCTCTTCTAGTTTGGTTAGTTCTCTCCCAGAGCTGGAAGATACAACTCTTATGAATGTAATTGTAGAGGAAATTCTTGGGAGATTAAAAAATCTCCACAAATGTTCGATAGCTAAGAAGACAAAACAAAGTGGTCTTGTTGAAATCGTTGCTTTCCCATTTGTAACCCCATGCCCAGAGTTAGTAATAGAATGTATGAATCATTATGATAGATACAATAAGTGTATCTGTACTAGTTCAGGTGAAGTATTAGTAAGCATTGATAGGGAAATAGTAATGGAAGCCATGGGCATTCCAGAGAGGGAGGTGTATGAAGCATGGATTGTGAGTACTTCTTAGTCACTCTTTTAGAAGAAGAAGAAACAATACATACATATAATTGCTACACGTTGGTTGCTAAATACTAAAAGGGGTGCTTCCCATCTTCCAAAACCCCTGACTCGTAAACATTTTATCCCTGCGATAAGAGATTAATAATTATGTTAAATAGGGTCAAAGGAAACCAACACACTTTTCACTGAGAGGACGGGATGTTCTTCTACATACAAGTACTCACAAATGGAGAGAAATCCTTACACTAGAGTGAGCTAATTACTGATAGATTAAATGAAGGATTAGCTAATTTCATTGGTATGAAGGGCTTCTACATGTCCTATTTTCCATTCTATATCTTGGCTTGTTCTAGACAATGGCCTCGGTTACCTCATGAACCTTTGATGTCAGGTATGAAGATTTATTAATATCACCCTATGTTATAGTTGAAAAGATGTTCAAAGAACTATGCTAGGGTAAATGATGTATTCCTGGCTCATGTTTTTTTTGAATGGCGAGAAAATTTGCATGAGATTGTCTTCAGGATGAATCCATACAATTAGTCCAAACTTATGGCAATTTCTTTATTCAGTTTCCTAAGTTTACTTATATTAGGGTTGGTGGATTCAGAGGTGAACCCTTAAAGCTACCTAGATATGTGCTAGATCATTTGTTTCTTATCGAAGTCTGTAGATAGATATCAATCATTGACAAAAACAAGAAGGAAAAAAAATTAGCAACAACAATCTTCCCTATGGAGTTAGGTCAATATTGTTGTAACTTCATTTCAGATGCACTCAATCTAGCTTCAAAAATCAAAGGCTTGAAATTCCAGACATTTATTGCTCGCCCAAAGTTTGATAGAAAAAACTTTGTTAAGTCTTATTTAGGGATGGAGAAGGCTTTCACTCACTTACCTTAGCTAGAAGATTATTGGGAAGATTGTGAGAATGAATTTGAGGCGTGTAGAAGACAATGGTCCCACTTCTCCTTGGGACATATCTTGGGTACAAAAATTACTTTCAATGTTAAGGGAATTGAATAACATTTTGGAGCAGAAGTGTTGGATCCTAAGAAATATAGCAGAGTTTTGAATGAACCCCTTGTAGAGATAAATTTGGATAGGAAAGAAGAAGATAATAGTCAAAGCAGATTTTTCAATATAATAAGAAGGACTGGAAGATGGCTAAGGGAGAAGAGACTAGGAAAATTGAGAAATTATGAAATAGAAACACTTGTGGATAATCAAAGTGCTCTGCGTCCCATAAATGAAATGTTCCCTCCTAATACTCTTTTTGGAATTTATATTGCAGCTACAACTATTTTGGAGAATAGACCAAAGGAGAAAGCTTCCCCTAAAGCTAAAATCCATGTTCTAGCAAGGACCACACGCTCCCACAATAAGAGATTTAATAAGGTGGTAGTCAGCAACAAAGTTGTAGAACTAGATCCAATGGAGGAGAAATAAACTCCCTTGGATGATCAAGATCTTGAGGTGCTGAATTTGGGCAGCTTTGATTTGGGAGGTGAGGCAAGTAAATAAAACTATATCAATGATTCCCTTTCGGTTGATATGGCATTGTTACAAACACCTCCTACCAAAGAGACTATGGATACACCAGCATGGATCCGATCTTCTATCGGTAAAAGGAGAAGCATTGTAACGATTTCACTGCGAGACATAGATATGGTGAGTAGATGTCTAGGCAAGGAAGTAAAGATTAACAAGCCTAAAATAGAGGCAATGATAGACATTGATGCCCAGATTGGGAACTGGTTTGCAAAACTTGCTATCCCCAAAAATGATAAAAGTTCAGATGAAGTAACAGCTAAAGACTTCATGGTCGAGAAAATTGACCTCGGGGTAGCCACTCGTGTAGCAGACGTCAAGCGCTTAAAATCCTCAACAAAGAATATTGTAGCAAGGGCTTAGAAAGATGAAACAAACAAAAAGGAGATGAAAATGGCAATTTCTTAGATGGAAGAGTATATTTACTTCATTCATCACCCTGAACATACCCTAACGATGCAACCCCCCGTGGTTTTTGATCCTAAGTCTCCTAACAGCCAACAAATGAAGGTACAGATTTTACGAATTAAGTCCATTGCAGAGGCTTATTCTGGTTGGTTGGATTCAGTAATTGATCGAGGGAGAAAGTATATTGATGATCTCAGCAGGACCTATGAAGATGCTATGGCTGCAAAAGATAGTTTGGAAACAAAGTTGACAAAGTGGGACAAAGGAAAGACCCAATGGATGGCAATAATGGCCCAAATTGATGAAGTAAAGAATTATGGAGTGATGAAGTTCTTGTCTGAGGGCCAATTGCAGGTTTTGATGATGAGATTATTTTTGTCTCATAAGATCATCTCAACTCGAGGAATTCCATTATAAAGAAAGGTATTAAGGAGTGTGCTAAATTAGAAAAAAGAGCTTATTTCCTTGGCAGGTATAATGAAAAATGATCTTGGATTCATTAAAGTACAACTGTTCAAAGAGGATGGTAAAAATCTGTAAAAGACAGAAGAGATGTGCCAAATTTTCATGGAGAGAGTGCATATGGTTAAAGAAACGAAAAAATTCACACCTAATGAGTTTTCTCATGTTGCTGAAATAGAATCTATGCTAATTTTGTGTCATAAACATTTGGACTCACACAAAGAAAATGTGGCTTTAGTCCACCGAGAAAATAATGTGTGGAAACAAAGGATTGCGCACATTGGCATTCCTAATCATCAGTTTGTGGTCAAGTTTTCTGTTGAGCATCTGGAATGGAGGAAGTTGTAAGCTAAACCACCATGAGCCATAGTGACACCATAGGCCAGGATATCCTATGGGATAATAACAATAGAAGGATTAATTTAGCTTTGTTTTGATATTTTTTGTTGTTCAAACTTCCATGAAACTTTAGTTGTATTTCTTTCTTTTACTCCTTTGAGGAGTTAGTTTCTAAAACTTCCAAGAAATAGTTATTTCCCTAGGTATAAATGGCTTATTATGACCTGAGAATAGGGTCGGCTAAATTTTGTAATTTTGATATAATTTCTATTTTCATCAGTTTCATAGTGATACTAAGATACTTTGAAAGAAATTTTATGATCTAAGCATGGTTTGATCAGTTGATTGAAATTTTAATAAATGAAGATACCACACCTTTGATGTGTTCATTTGAATGTATGAATGTAGTTTCTGTTGGAATTACATTTTTGATTGTGGTATAATATTATATTTCTCTCAGATTGTGAAGGAATTCAGGTTTCTTATTTAGCATTATCTATATTTTCTTCAAAGAAATAGGTGAATGGTTAAGAGGTATTCCTATGGCTCAAGAAGCCATAGTTGTGGATAGAGTATCCCAAGGGCTTTAAGATTTAATTGTGGATTCTAGACGTTTCACTAGGTCTTAGACCAAACAAGGGTTGGTAGATCAAGATATAGAAGACCATAAATGACTTACTTGTACTTGTGATTTTACCCTACCTCAGCGGTCAAGACATAAGACTAAACCAATTTAGAAATCTGTAGCCTTACCAGCATTGCATTCTTTAGTTGTTTCAGGGATACCTACACCTTTGAATATCAATCTTCACTCAGTTTTAAACGTTATGGCTGCTAATCCTTGGGGTGCCATTGTAGGACCTCTAAACCTTCCCACACATCATTCTTGGCCTAAAGATGCTACAGATGTGTGGCCATGATTTACCGGGGATGGAAAAGTCTTAGTTGAGGAACATTTAAATACTTTCAATGTGGCTAGTGTTTTTTTGGTTGTGCAGCATGAAGATGTGGCTGTGAGACTATTTGTACAAAGTTTGTCTAAGGGTGTTGCAGAATGGTTCAACCACCTCCCAGCAGCCTCAATAATGGGGTGGGTTGATATGAAGACAAATTTTGAAAATATATTTAAGAGTGCAGAGGATGAGCATTCACTGCTGACTCAGTTAGCATAGATGAAAAAGGAGATACATGAGCAAATGTGTGATTATGTTTCCAAGTACAACAAACTGGTACATAAGATCCCTACTGGGAAGAGGCCTACCCAAGAAAACCAACAATGTTTCTTTGTAAATTCAATTCCACCTGATCTTGGATTTCATCTACATAGAAGTAGACCAGCAGATTTGGGTGTAGCCCAAACACAAGCAATTTAATTACAAGATGATTTAACCACTGCTAGGAAATGGAGGAAAGAAGTCAAAATTCACCACACACAAGCATCTTTGTCTTCATCGGACCCTGTAGTCCAAAGACTTGTAAATGATATGATTTTTCTTTAGAAACAAGTACTAAAAAGTAATACACCCTACCAAGAAATTCCTTGGAGGTTCCCAAATCAATCCGCTGGAAATTTGGGAAGGTAGTTAACATTGCCATCTTCTCGAAAAAGACTGGCTATAGAAGGTTCTCCAAGCATGAAGACTAATATGTGTGTGTTCCATCTAACGAATGATCATGATGGTAATACATGTCTAGAAATGGTAAGGTATATTTAGATGAACACTCAAAAAGAAATTGTTGAAGAGGTTCGTGAAGAGGAAACTGGTCCAAAGTTACCTGTGAATCCAATACATACTACTTTTAATACAAATCAGATTCAAACAAAGGTGCAGATATTTTGGTAACTTTGGAAGAGCGCTCGTGCTTAGTGCTAACAAGAAATCAAAAGGCATACAATCCTTCTCCTACAGTTTTATCTCCAACATCCACCAGCAAGAAAGGTGAACCTGGAAATTTAACTTCAAGCTTCTCAACGATTAAGAGTTCAAATTCTTCAGAGGTAGTAATTTTAAAAAGGTTTGATGTTGACCCTTATTTTGGTATTATGGAATTTTTTAAAACCTCTAAAATTAAAATTTCTCCTACGGAGTATTTAAGGTTAAATCCTAAGACACTCGACAATCTAGTAAATTATGTTAGAGGAAATGAACCATCAAAGTCAATTGATAATCTTGTGAATGTCCAATCTAGTCAACCTTCTACTTCCAACTCGCTAAGAAAACCTGAAATTGTTGAACATCCAACCTAGAAAGAAATTTTGACTGAAACTGCTCAATCTTTCATGAAGCCACAACCCTTTTATGTATCTCCATTTATCCACAGACACAAGCTCACCACTTGCATTATTGATTCTGGGGCTTCAGATAACATAATGTCCTCCTTTGTGGCCAAAGCGTTAGACCTACCATTAACCAAAACCTTTGGACACTGCTATTCCATGTATTCAAAGCAAGTACATATGCTAGGTCAAATAAAATACGCTCAGGTGGCCTTGGCAACTCATCCTGCGAAAATACTTAAACTAACTATATTGGTTGTTGATATTCCTGCCAATTATGGCATGCTGCTAAGCTTTAACTTCTGTAAAGATCTTGGAGGGGAAATTAAATTATATTGGTAACAAGTGAGAATTTTAGTGGGAAAATAAAAGGTTATTATTGAACCTAAACCAAAGTCGAAGTACATTGTGTTTCCTTCTGATGATTCAAGGTCACATTATCTGTATGAGGAAGTAGAGTTTGGTAATTATGTGGTTCTTCCCAATCCTGATGTTGCTGAGGAAAGATCACCAGGAGATCGATCTTTATGGACCATGTAGTTTGACGAAAATTGTTCCCATGCTGGTTATGGAGAAAGAGTAGTGTTGATTTCCCCTGAAGAGAAGAAGATTCCTTCTACGTATAATCTTGAATTCAGTAATAAAAATAATAGAGCAGGATATGAAGCCTTGCTACTCAGGATTGAAGAAGCAAAAAAGGGGAATTAATATGTTGAAGGTTGTTGGAGATGCTAAGTTAATTGTTAAGCAGGTCCAAGGTATTTTCACAGTAAAAAATGAAAGACTTAAACACTACCGTAATAGAGTTTGGGATGAGATAGAAGGATTGGAAGCCTTCTCCATTAAATCTATTCAACGAGAGTTTAATTCTAGGGCTGATGCCTTAGCTGGCTCAACCTCCCTTCTTATTCCTCATCCTGATTTTGATAATGACATATATATAATTGAACTAGTACATCGGTCCAGTGTCCTGGATAACGCGAAATCCTTCTAGGTGTTCAGTGATGATAGACAGATCAATCTTTTCATGTAGTGCCTGGACATGTTCTCTTAAAAATACTTTGAGGAATCCATGTCTGACTGCTATGAGTTTTCCCTTGATCAAGAAGGTTGTTAAAAGGATGATGTTATTTTGTTAAAAGGTAACTGGATACAAAAAGGGTTGATCACTCGTGAGAAACTATTTGACAGAAGAGATTGTTACATGCGCAATCAAGAGACACATGAAAATCTTGAACCATGAGTTTATGAGAAGGTGAACATCTGGGAGGAATTTGACCCCAAAATGGTGAAATTGGGACTTTTTTGTTCACAAGATCAAAACCAGAGATTTATCCATCTATTAAAGTCTTACAAAGATGTTTTTGCCTGGTCTTATGAGGATCTAAAGTATTTTAATCAAGGATAGATATAACATCATATTCCTCTCAAACCGAGGATGACTACTTTCAAACATAAGATGTTGCAGGCCCAGATTATTTACCCAATCCACCATTCAACCTCAGTGGCAAATATAGTGTCAGTACGGAAGAAAAATGGGGAAATTTGAATCTGCGTAGACTTTCACAATTTGAATCAAGGAAGCTTCAAAGATAATTACCCCCTTCCTCTAATGGATCGCATCCTTCATAAAGTGGCAGGTTCAGAGACGATGTCCTTATTGGATGGATTTTCTGGTTATAATCAGATTATTGTAGCATAGGAAGATCAGCATAAGACCACCTTCACAACTCCATGCGACATGTTCACTTAGGGGCGTATGCCATTTGGCTTGATCAATGTAGGAGCCACATTCCAACAGGCAATGAATGCCACATTTAGCCACCTCAGAAACAAGATTATAGTTAGATACCTAGATGATCTTATAGTATTCTCAAGGAGGTGGTAGAGACACATTAAGGATTTACAATGAATATTGAAAAAGTGCAGGGAGCATGGAATCTCTCTAAACCCTAAGTAATTAGTCTTTTTTGTGACTGAAGGAAACCTCCTAGGCCATATAGTATCTAAGGAAGGAATAAGGGCAGACCTGGAATTACCCTATTGCCCACTATTGCAAAAATAGAGACTCTAAAGTTCCTTCCTTGTCCCTTATTGTTCCAGGTCCCTAGTCAAAGCCAATGTTACATCCAGTTTTGTTACTTACGATTATCTCTTCGTTTATCTCTTTGTTTCAAATTTTGGCTTTTAAACTCCCTTTTGAACTTTGCTTTGAACCTTACATTGAATTTTCAAAAATTTAAAATCTTTGTTCAAATTTTGCTTGCACGTCTTGCTTGTTCATGACTTCATTCCGGCTAGTCTTTCCTATAGGAAGTTTTGAACTTTGTTTTGAACTTTACTTTGAACTTTCAGAAGTTCAAATTTAAGTTCAAATCGTAATAAAAGTGCAAGCGGATCTTTTGTCCTCTATAGCTTAGAAGCCATGGTGTCTTTTATAATTTGTTTTTTATTGTATTTTTAACTTTACTTTGAAATTTCTGGAGTTCAATTAATAAATTTCAAAATGAAGATTTTCCATTTCCAAGTTCACGACAGATTTTATTAAAGGAAAAGGTAACATTAGTACTGAAAAAAGATTAGCATCGAAAATTTCAAATTTTTGAAGGATGCATATTTTCTAGGGAGATTAATAATGATTTTGTATGATTAAGTGGTATGATTTGACAGTTAATTAAGAGCATGTCAGACTGATGTCACTTACCCATTAATTCGCGTAGAGGAAATAAAAGTTCAAGTGTGCCGCGAGTTCAGGAAAATATTTTTTCTTTTATAGGAAAAGATTGTATTTCTTTTTCATTTAGTATTGATTTCTTCACCACTACGGAGCCAGAGAGATGGAGGAGGTGAATTCCATGTTGCAGTTCTGACATTTTCAAGAATTCTGGTGAGTGGCCAAACTTTGAAATTCTAGTTTAAGCATTTCATTGAAGAATAACAAGATTTCAAGTTTCCTCCAAGATTTCTTGTTGCTTCCTTCTGGAATTTTATTTGTTTAAGTAAAGATGAAGTATAATAGGCCATTGTTACCTAAGTTACAGTCCTCTTCTAGTCTTCTCAGTTCTCTCCCAGAGCTGGAAGATACAACTCTTATGAATGTAACCATAGATAAAATTCTTGGGAGATTAAAAAATCCCCGCAAAGGTTCTTTATCTAAGAAGACAAAATAGAGTGGTCTGGTTAAAGTCGCTGCTTTCCCAATTGTAACCCCATGCCTAGAGTTAGTAATACAATGTATGAATCATTATGACAAAGATGAGAAGTTCATCCATACTAGTTCAAGTGAAGTGTTAGTAAGCATGGATAGGGAAATAGTAATGATAGCCATGGGCATTCCAGAGAGGGAGGCGTATGAAGCATGGAATATGAGTTCTTCTTACTCACTCTTTTCACAGAAGAAGAAAAAATATAGAAATATAATTGCTAGACGCTGGATTCTAAATAGTAAAAGGGGTGGTTTTTGTCTTCCAAAAACCCTAACTTGTGAACTTTTATCCTTAAGATAAGAGATTTGGTAATTCTGTTAAATAGGGTCAAAGGAAACCACCACACTTTTCACTCAGAGGAATGGATGTTCTTCTACATACAAGTACTCACAAATGGAGAGAAATCCTTAGACTAGAGTGAGCTAATTATTGTAAGATTACATGAAGGATTAGCTAATTTCATTGGTTTGAAGGGCTTCTACATGTCCTCTTTTCTTTTCTATATCTTTTGTTTGTTACAGACAATGGCCTAGGTTATCTCATGGACCTTTGATGCTAGGTATGAAGATTTATGATTATCACCCTTTTTTACAGTTGAAAATATGTTCAAAGAACTATGCTAGGGTAAATGATGTATTCCAAGCTCGTCTTGTTTCTGAATTGTGGGAAAATTTTCATAAGAGATTGATTGTTGAAGCCACACAATTAATCCAAACTTATGGTAGTTTCTTTATTTAGTTTCCTAAGTTTACTTATATCAGGGTTGGTGGATTCAGAGGTGAACCCTTTAAGCTGCCTAGATATGTGCTAGATCATTTAGTTCTTACAGAAGTCTGTAGACAACTAGCAATCATTGGAAAAAACTAGAAGGAAAAATAATTGGCAGCAACAATCTTCCCTATGGAGTTAGATCATTATTTCTGTAAATCTGTTTCATATGCACTCAATCTAACTTCATAAATCAAAGACTTGAAATTTTTGACATTTATTGCTCGCCAAAAGTTTGATAGAAAAAACTTTGCTAAGTCTTATTTAGGGATGGAGAAGGGTTTCACTCACTTACCTCAGCAAGAAGATTATTGGGAATATTGTGAGGAAAAATTTGAGGTGCGTAGAAGACTATGGTCCCGCTTCTACTTGGGACAAATCTTGCGTATGAAACTTCTTTTCAATGTTAAGGGAATTGAAGAACATTCTAGAGCAGAAGTGATGGATCCTGACTACAACAGCAGAGTTCTGAATGAAACCCTTTCAGATATAAATTGGGATAGGAAATAAGAACATAATAATCAAAGAAGATCATTCAATGTAATAAGAAGGACTGAAAGATAGCTAAGGGAGAAGAGACTAGGTGAATTGAGAATTTCTAAAACAGAAACCACTATGGATACTCAAAGTGCTCTGCCTCTGAGAAATGAAATGTTCCCTCCTAATGCTCTTGTTTGAATTGATATTGTAGGTACAACTATTTTGGACATTAACCCAGTGAAGCAAGCTTCCCCTGAAGCTAAAATCCATGTTCCAACAAGGACCACACACTCTTGCAGCAAGAGATTGAAGAAGGTGGCAGTCAACAATGAAGTTGTAGAACTATATCCCATGGAGGAGAAACAAACTCCCTTGGAAGATCAAGATCTTGAGGTGCTGAATTTGGATAGCTTTGATCTGGGAGGTGAGGCAAGTAAAGAAAACTGTATCAATGATGCCCTTTCAGTTGATATGACATTGCTAAAAACACCTCCTACCAAAGAGACAGTGGATACACCAGCACAACTCTGATCTTTTATCAGTAAAAAGAGAAGCATTGTACCGATTTCACTGCTAGACACAGATATGGTGAGAAAATGTCTAGGCAAGGAAGTAAAGATTAAAAAGCCTAAAATATAGGCAATGATAGACACTGATGCCCAGACTGGGCACGGGTTTGCAAAACTTGCTATCCCCAAAAATGATAAGAGTTCAAACAAAGTAACAGGTGAAGACTTCACGGTCAACAAAAATGTCCCGGGGGTAGCCACTCATGCAGCAGACGTCAAGCACTTAGAATCCTCAACAAAGAAGATTGTAACAAGGGCTTGGAAAGATGAAAGAGACAAAAAGGAGATGAAAATGACAATTTCTCAAATGCCAGAGTATATTTACTCCATTCATCACCCTGAACATATATATTTACAAAATGTTTTTGATAAGGCACACTCAAATAAATAATGAGCTAGCTAATATGCAGTAGTAGCTCATTTAGTAGAGAAATCCAACAATATATGGAAGGTCCTAATTTTGTATCCTAGCAGGTCCATGTGAGCAACACCTCAACAAGTGAAATTAGAGCTAGACTAGGAGCCGCCTTAAGGGATGTTGTAAGTAAGCCACACTGTGGGCTGATAAAGAGAGGCTAGTAGTTGAGTTGGTAGAGCAATCTAGCAACAAATGGAAGGTCCTAAGTTTGAGTCCCATCTGAACCAAATGAGCAACAACTCAACAAAAATAAAATTCCTTTATGGATTTACATTCACTTTGGACTGTTGAACCTAGCTCATGTTTAATTGTTCTCAATTTTGGGATTGTTTCTAGTCCTTTGCTCATGGCCTTTATTTTGGCTCAAACTTGTGCAATAGTCCAATGCTCTTGTTAAGGATATTTTTTAACTTCTTCCATCAATTGTTGAGCAGTTTCTCTTCCCTATGATACTTTAAAATCAAAATTAGTTGTCGACTCATCTTGGATAGTAGTTCATAGGAAGAAAAAGGGCCCTCGTAACTCAGACTCTCCTTTTCATGTCGTTCCTTTCGATGTGAAGTTTTCTAATTCATAGAGTTTGGATAGGACTATTATTTCGACCCCAGTTTGTCATTTGTTGTTTCTATTCTATATTTAGTTGTTGGCGATTTCAATTTCAAATATTCTCTATTTTCTCTTTTTGTACAAGGCGCTCTCTGCTTCCATTAAAAATATTATAAAGAAAGCATATTTGATTTTGAATTATCAAATAATACTAATTAAAAACTAAATTTAGATTATGAATTCTCAAAATTTATAAATAAAAAATTTAATATACATAAATGTTCAAACAAAAAAAAATTATTTCAATGAAAATTCAATATATATAAAAGTTGTTGAAATATACCAACTTCATCTTCTCAAAACATCTTAAAACTTTACTCAAGAAATTTTTATCTTCAATAACTTATTTTTCAACTTTTCCAACTTCAACATTTTCAAAAAAAAATTCGTTTAATCAATATTTGTTTTATATATAAAAAATGAACAACTTAAATTGGTTCCTTGATATTGATATCATCATGAAGTGAAAGGAACATAGTGCATGGTCAATGCTTTCGGACGGCGAAAAGATTAAAGGCCTAGATAAATGAATAGCATCAATTTTATCAATATTTGTTATTGTGGCTGCCGTGCTGTCCAATATTTAAAGGTTATGCCATACAACTTTCTTTCTTTGCACTAGCAAAACGTATCTTCAAAAAAATATTACTCTCGCCTACCTTCAAAGTTTAGCATCTACAAAATCCTCGCGTCATTCAATGTGAACTCCAAATTTTTTATTGGAAAGGAAGAAGATGACAGAAAGTTACGGAATAATATTTGTGTGACATTCTTGCAAATATAAAGGAAATGCATTTTTGTTTGGTATTACACTGACCTGTATAGCTTTATTCTCCGTTTAAACTATTATCATTCTAGGATCTCAATTATTTTTGTTGCCTCTTTATTACATAATAGAATTTTAATTCTAAAGATTTTTTTTAAAAAATATTAATCTTAAAGCCGGATTCTAACTGTTTAACATTTCCATAACAAATATTTCATTGATTCATAATATTTTTTCCTCACTTACTAACTTTCAAATATAAAAATGAAAAAACATAAACATTTAAAATGTATAACAATACATTTTTCAACTTTATGTGCAAACATATTTTACAAGTCTCAACATATTTATTCTTAACCAATGAAAATAAAATGGCGGTCCTTTATACTCATAGCTGCAGATTCCCAATTTTAAAATTCATAGCACATCTTTATTTTTTATCATTGTTGTAAGGTAATGGTTTGAAATATATACAAATGCCACTCATATATTCTCTGTCAACCCCCGCAAACAGATATGCCATTACGATTTGGACCGTTGATTATTAGTCCCGGCCTCTAAGGCGGGGACTGTTGTTTTCAATAATCCCTTATTGGGAATTAATGTCCGCTTCGGAAGTCGTGCAACTGGCTTATATCTCCGTTTATACCATGGTCAGTGCAAATTTGCCCATTAAACTGAATTTACACATTTTATTATCGGTTGTCTCATTGGATACCTTCTCTTTTCCGGGTAGTCTTTTCCATTTTTTTGTCTGTGAAATTTAAAGGAAAATAGGGCTGCAAAGATGGAAGCGTGGCAGTTTGCAGGGGCTGCAGAGTAATAGACGTGGCGTTTGCATGTGAGCTTTTCATTGAGAGCATCGTGAATCCAAAGGCGGTCTTTATCTCCCACGTGTTCTACGAATGCAACAGACTACAAGCCGTGTCCTATGTATTCTACGCTTGTTTCTTTTCATTTGCCGTGTGTTTCAAATATTAAACCAAATTCAGGGTTTCAGGTTGCCCTCGCCTCTGCGAATCTCTGCTTAGCTCTCCATTTCGTTGTCCGCTCCCGTTACGGTATACTTTAGATTTAGATTTCTTGTTAAGTTGCTTCTTTTGTTTTTAAACCTGTCAAAATTTGCTTGTCTTGTTTTATTCTTGTCAAAATGGCTTCTATCTTATTTTCCGTTCGTGTTACTGATTTGGTTATGGCAGCATAAGATCATCATTTCAATCCGAAATGTGCCTACACTTACAAAGGAGATTAGGTTTCTTCCCTAAAAAAATCCATGTTTGCAACTTAGGATATTGATTCAAGTCAAATTTTGTCGATACCAACATAGGATAATTAGATTGCTTCCCAACTTGCTTTTCTCCATTTCATTCTCCTAGTCTGTTTGGGTATGGCAACCGAGGATTCGTCATTCAAATCAATGATGTGCTATTAATGCTCAGACCACCACTAAACTCATGCTTCATCGACCATTAATGCTTGTTCATCTTTTTTCCTAAGTTAAAAGTCCACTTTTAGTTGTTTTGCCAAAAGATTGAAATATCGCATTTGCCCATCACCTATCTTTTAAGAAGGATTCAACAAAACAATGCACAGATAAAGACGAGAGATGATGAATATTTGCTTTCTCATTATACACCCATTACAAAAAAAAAAAAAAATCCTTTTTATTTGATCTTGTTGTGTGAGATAATATCCTCTAATGAGAGCTCACAGTCAGTGAACTTTCTTCTGTAATCAGATTCCAGTCGGCTGTAAGAAACACCGTTAATTCTAGATATACTTTTATCAAAAAAACTTCACTTATAACATCTTATGTATCCTTGTGTTCGACATTAGGCAGTGATATATGTTTTAATTTTTATTGTATGACCGTATTATTCTCTTCTTTGAAATGAAGACTTGTGGCATTATATATAAAGCATTAGTATATGTATAGTTACCCCCCAATGCAGAAGTCTATGCAGCTTTTTGTTGTAACATGACCTACTTTAGGAAAGAAGCACCAATATGGACATAACGTTTTCAGCCAAGAACAAAACAAATGTTATCGTATTCATTTTGTTTTTAAACAAAATGTCAAAACCTATAGGTGGCAATTTAAATGTGTAGGATTGCAGCCCACTAAATAATTTAGCATCTCACAAAAGATCTTTTGTATTTAAGTGTCACGAACCAATAAAGAATAATTTGCTTTATCGCTAACTTGGGCTTATTTTTATAGAGATTAGAAATATTTTTATAGAGATTAGAAATGCACTGATAGGTAAAATCCCAATATTGTTTGTACACCAATCCAAAATAAAACAAATCAGCATGGACGAAAAATTGTGTTCTGCATCTATCTAGGAATTTCATACCGGTGCTCAAATGGGTATGCTAATTAAATTGCAGCAAAACGCGTCTCATGGATTGTGTGACAACAATCAGATTATATTGTTAATGCAGAAAACTTGAACATATCCCTTTGTTTATTCGATGTTGTAATACTGTTCTTAATGAAATTTTAATGATGTTTATGTGTTCCTTATGTATCTGCATAACAGCCCAACCCATTCCTAGAAATCCAAACTCCATTACAAATTAGATTTTGATTTTGCTTGCCATGACTTCAAATAGCTCTACAATATTGCAATGTCTGACCAGTCTCATCAAAAAGATTTCTCCTTTGATTTTTTCTATCACGCCCAATTTAGCCTAACAGTTTTACTTACGCTTATGTGTTCAAGGCATCTTCTGTTTCCAAGTGATTCTGAAACTAACCACCCTAGATAAGTCATTTATAATTGCACCAAGCAAGCCCACCGTGTTCCATTAGGCTGGGACTCCAGCTGCACGCAGCCCTTGTTTCCAAAAGAACTTAGGATGATATAGGGATATGCCAACTTTTTAAAAAAAGTCTTAACTATTACCAAAGTAAATTCTCGAGGCCTCACGAGTGTTTTAATATTTGACTTCACTATAGAGAATCTGTAGCTATGGGTGCAAAGCATTTGCCATTTTATTTTCATAGGTAAAGTAATATCTCAGAGCTAAATAGTTTCTCGATGAGCATAAATACGCTGGGACCTAAAACATGTTTTCCAATAAAGCTGAAAAAAGTATTGCTATGTTTTATTTTTTTATAACAAAAAAATATTGTGATGTATTTTTTTTTAATATATTGTTATATTTGTTTTTCTTGTAAAAGTATTTGAGTATATGTGTGTGTGGGGAAGTCAGTGGTTGAGGGAAATATATTTTGTATCACTACATAGAAATATTGTAAGGTAAATGTTAAACAGTGAGCTAGTACCAAGCTTTAAGTATAGATGAAATATATTTTTATTTTTTTTCAAATTTTAAATAAGAAATTTATTTTATAAAATAGAAATTAAATAAGAGATATAGTTGATATTTATTTTGTTTATAATTATTTTAACATTTAATTTTCAAATTTTTAAGTTGTTTCTATATGGGTTGATACACATTACTTACTATAAATTTGTACAACTTAATCAATTGTGTTAAAGTTTATCGTTATTGAAAAGTATTACTTCTAATTTTTGTAATCTATTTTCAACCTTTGATGTCTTATTTGACTTGCATATTAGTTAAATTGTAACTCGTGTATCTCGTATACCCTTGGTGTAGTTGTGAAGTTGAATGGCTCTAAATGAACTCACCATGAATGGAGTCTTACTGATTGAAAAAAATCCTAGTCTGATTATTAATCCTTCAAATCCTTCAAATGTATTATATCAATAGTTCTATCTCTAAACACTTCATTACTTAATTAACATGTTAATTAATTTTATTTTTTCCATCAACTCAACCACTAATTATATAAAAATGAGAGAAATTATATTTTACATTACCAAGAAAACATTTAATTAAGAAGAAAACATTGATTCCGCCAAATTCATCTCAATCATTGACCTTTACCTATAAATACATTGTTGTGATCCATTGTGTCCCATATTTCACAGTTGAGGTAGGATCAAGATGGAGTCTACAGACTTCCCTCTTTACACAACATTTGAAAAGCCTTGTGCAAAAATTAGGAGAGGCTTTGCCTGCATATATTTTGCTGCAATTTTGGCTCTTGTATTCTATCGCGTTAACTATACGCCAAGAGAAGGCTATCTTCCATGGATAATGGTATTTTCTGCAGAGCTGGGTTTTGCCTTCATTTGGGTATTAGAGCAGGCCTTCAGGTGGCGACCTGTCACTCGATTCACTTTCCCAGATAGACTTTCCAAGAGGTAAGGCAAATTGTTTTTTAATACACTGTAACTCTTCCATTTTCTACAAATTTCTTAAAAAGATAGCTATCACTATAGGTTTGGAATGTTTCCTTTGGCAAGAAGTTAGTGAGACATCTAAAAATAGTTTTAGATATCATTATTTATAAATGGGCAGGTTTGGAAATGATCTACCGCCTGTTGATATATTTATATGTACTGCTGATCATATCAAAGAGCCTCCAATGATTGTTGTGAATACTGTACTCTCTACTCTGGCTCATCATTATCCCACAGAAAAACTGTCATGTTATGTGTCCGATGACGGAGGATCTGCACTTACCTTCTACGCTCTGTTTGAGGCATCGGTATTTGCAAAGATTTGGGTTCCGTTCTGTCACAAATATTTGGTTCAACAGAGGTGTCCAGATGCATACTTTTCAGAATGTGATGATCTGCAAAATAATAGTTTGTTGTTTGTAGCTGAGCGGGAAAAGCTAAAGGTAAGATAGGAGATTGAGCTATGATTTAAAATAAATAATATTTATATAAAAGATACATGTGGGTTGTAGAATTTATATTAGTTAACATGCTTCGATTTTAATTTTGAGAATTTTTTAATTGAAATTGGTATAATTTTTTTTTTATATAATTTTATCATATTGGATGATTTATTTGGGGGAAGGGTATAGTATTGTATTTTAGTTGATATTTTGCATTTCAAGTTCTTATATATTATATAGGTTGTTATATGAATTAAGTGTTTTTAATTATTGTTTTGGTTTCTGGATAGTAATGATGAACAAGATTAGATTTATTATGTATACAAAAGTGAAAAATAGTCATTTGAGTTGGCATCTGATACATGTTCTTTATTGGGCTGTTCAGTTTGACCACAACAAAATTTGTACAATTGATCTAATACACAAATAAATGCTCTAATAATTATGAGTTATTGCTACCAATAAAGATTCAAATTGATCCAATTATTTACTTTATTTTCAACTAGGAAATATATCAGGAGGCAGCTATTGGTGAACTAATTAAGTTTTAATAGTTTTAATTGAGAAAGTCAAATAATTAAAAAGAACAATAATCAGACCCTTCGCTTATAAAATGATAGATCAATTAGTAGAATCTGAAATATTTAGTATAAGTTTGAAAGGAAACAAATAATCTCAGAGATCATGAAACCATGATTCTTACGATGCTTTTGTTTTCCTTTTCCTAGACAATGTACGAGGAGATGAAGCATCGTATAAATAGCACTGTGGAGAGGGGAGTTGTTCCAGAAGTCATGTGCAATCGGCATGATGGGTTTAGAGAATGGAGTTCAGGGATCACTTTGGGAGATCATCATAGTATAGTTCAGGTAACTAAAAACTTACCGACTTTCACAATACACTTCATCCCAATTACATTTTTCATTAGTTTTATTTACACATAAATATATACTTTGCGACTTGGGTTTATTGTAGATTTTGCTAGAGAAGGGGGAGGAAGGTGGCCTTGATTTGCCCAGTCTTGTATATGTGTCTCGTGAAAAGCGACCTGGACATCCACACAATTTTAAGGCCGGTGCTCTCAATGTTCTGGTATTTTTCTTGCTTCCATCTCATATCTATAATCTTATTAGTCTAGTCAATAATAGTCATTATTATTGGGGTTTAAACGCTGTTTGCAGATTAGAGTTTCTGCTTTGATGAGCAATGCTCCATTCATACTTACATTGGACTGTGATATGTATGCCAACAACTGTGAAGCAATTCGTGAAGCTATGTGCTTTTTCATGGACCCTCAAACCGGGCACCAGTTTGCCTTTGTCCAGTTTCCTCAAAAGTTTCATGGCATTACAAAAAATGATTTGTATGCCAATCATCTCCACAGAATTTTGGATGTACGTATATGCAGCCAATACTATATTAACAGCAACACAAGGGCTGTTTATGCACAAAACTCAAAAATAATCACAATTACTACGCATGTGCAGATACAATTTAAAGGGTTTGATGGAGCAGAAGGTCCATTCTACGTGGGCACAGGATGCGTGCACCGGAGGGATGTTCTGTGCGGAAGCGAACCACAAGATTTAGTTAAATCACCTATTGATTTTGCAGATTTGAAAGTGGAAAAATCATGTTCATCCGAGATATTAAATAAAGCAACAACACTTGCCTGTTGCACTTACGAGGAGAACTCTCTTTGGGATAAAAAGGTAAACCTAAATTTCTACGGTCCAATATGTGTATTATTACTTTGGAAGCTATAGTATGATATACACATCTAGATTATATTGTTATCTTGCATCTCTTTGTATTAGCTTTCTTTTGGTTACTGTTAATTGTTTTCTTAATTTATGATAAGTATTAATTTAAATAATTAAATTTGTTGGTCTAATTTCAAATATTATATATATGTACCATGTTTCAAATGTTAGGGCTATTTTTAAATTTTGACTTAAATATTGAGAGTTTATTTATAATGTCATTATCTGACCATTTGTTTTGAGAATCAGTGGGTATGCAATCAATAGAAGATCTCTCATCCTCTTATATTAGATCTATCGTCTTCTTTAAAATATGTCTTTCTTTTATACAATTATAATAATCTATCTATGGTGATTAGGTCTTATAAACTTCACAGGTGCACATGGGAGTTATCTTAAGAATACCCTAAACTAAGTAGTTAGTACCCACATCATAGGTATATGTGATAATCACATATACACAATAGAAATAGTTTACACATACATATATGTACAATATCATTGTTTATCAGTGCGTCTTCATATGTATATACATAATAAGAAATGAGATTCCTTAATGTCATTATAAAACCTCTCAACATATTCATCATTTAATTTCATCATATTATAGTTAAAAAGTCTATAAAATATGAGCTAGAAAATTGACGAAAATTAAGTTTCAACCACAAATTTTCAATTATTTCTTTGAGGGCTTGTACAAACCGAATGCGCTCATAAAAACACTTGATTATTCTTCAGGTTGGCATGATCTATGGGTGTGCAGTGGAGGATGCTTTAACTGCATTTACAATTCATTGTAGAGGTTGGAAGTCTGCTTATTGCACTCCACAAAGAAATGCCTTTCAAGGGCGAGCACCTGTTAATTTGAATGATACTTTGATTCAACATAAGAGATTGAGTGCAGGTTCGCTCGAATTTTTAGTTAGTAAGTTCTGCCCATTTGTGTATGGGATCGGTCGTGTTAGTATAACACTCAGAATGTGTTATGGCTATTACTGTTTATGGGCTATGTCCTGCCTGCATATACTCTTTTATGGCTTGGTTCCAGCTCTATCAACCCTCGGCGGCATTTCAGTATTCCCTCAGGTATCTATTCAATGATGATTGTAAATGATTAACACCTTATTATATTTTACGTAGCACTTAAACTTGCAGGTAAACAGTGGACACTTTGACCATAAGATATTGTTCATTATTTATGAGGGGCCCAATTCCATAAATAAATAAACAATCCCATCGAAGATAGCATAGATGTTGCTTAAATCCTTCCTCTATCAAACTCTTCTAAACATCCAAACAAGCACGAGCCTTTTAATAGATGGACGAGGCTTATATAGGTTGCTCCTACATGTTTTTCTTAGATAATGTTATGTTTTATGGCAGATTTCAAGTCCATGGTTCCTCCTCTTTGGGTTTTTATCACTATCTGCTTATGCATACAATGTAGTTGAATTTGTGATGGCTGGAGGGTCAGTGAGAAGTTGGTGGAATGAGCAAAGGATGTGGGCAATAAAGGGGACCTCATCATATCCATTTGCATTGATTCAAGTCCTTTATAAATTTATGGGTATTTCTGAAGTGGGTTTCGAGGTAACGAGCAAAGTCTTAGATAACGAAGCAGCTAAGAGATACAAGGAAGAAATCTTTGAATTTGGAGTGGCTGCAACGATGTTTATTCCTCCTGCAACTATCATACTTATCAACTTGATATCACTGTTGAGTGAAATGATACAATATGTGAAAGGTGGGTTTCCAGCTGTTGAGGATATGTTTGTGCAGCTCATGTTATCAAGTTTTATTGTGATGAATGGATTTCCTATTTTGGAAGGGATGTTCACTAGGACAGATAAAGGACGTATGCCTACTTCAATTCCAATGACCTCCAGCATGGCAGCGGCCCTTGCATCTTCTGTGGCGTTATAATTTACTGTCTGTTGAAAGAAGTTTGTACGCGTTTTATTTAATCTTTTATGGTCTATGTGTTGAAGTTCCAATGGAAGTATTGTATTTAATTTGGCCAGTTTCGAAAACCAGAATAATTTTAACGGCTCGAGAGCAAATGGTTAAAGGTTTGAATCATTAATTTTCAAAGTGATATCAAATGTAGAATTTGAAGTGTTCAATCTTGGTCTCCCATTATTACGTAATAATATTTAAGTTGTTATTTAAGGACTTATTTTTTGGATTATATAATTATTGATTGTTTATAAAAAAAAATCAGTTTTTTCTTCTTCTTTATATTATTAATACATTTTATTATTAATTTTAGTTGGTCTATTTGTGTGTGGGTGTGTATGTGGACATTTATATGTATGTGGATAATGTATATGTCAATATGTACATGTATATGGTATGTATATATTTGTATGTGTATGCAACTATTTATATATAGACAATATATTGTTTGTTCTCTTTTGATATATTGTACTAGGTTTTATTTTCAACCTTATTATTCGTTATGAACATTTATGAATATTAATAATAATTTTAATGTACTTTTATATTTCAGAATTCTTCAAGTAAATTAAAAATTATACCATATTCATATGAAAGACATGAAAGACATTATCATTTAGATATGTAAAAAAGTTCATGAATTCAATAATACTGCAATGAATAATCAATAACATTTCATAGTAAGATTCAATACTATAACGGCTCTCAATTATTAAAACTTATTTAATATTTAAATTTTTTTTAAATAGAACACATTATTCTCATTTAATGATATTTTTTATAATAATTAATATAATAAAAAATACTGCGAGGATAATCTTACCTCTGATCCACTCATATGCTATGATAGGATGACAGGTGGCTCTCCTCTATATAATGTTTCATCTTTATTTTCACACAAGTTTACCGTCTCAAGTTGGTGCGAGCTTGTGGTTCATGGTTGGGTTTTTCTTCTTGATGGGGCATGGGTTTTCCATGTAAGGCTTGGTAAAAATGGTGGATTGGCTTCCCGAATTCATTTCATACAACTACAATATTTTCAATTGGATTAATGCATAGTCATGATCAATAAATTCTAAGAACATGTATTGATGTGGTTGGCTAGCTTGTTGTATACAATTGATGCAAGCATAAATTTTTCATCATGATGTTTTCAAAGATATATTAAAACATAACATTCTCCAAAGAAAATTATTAATTATATTCTTTTGAATGACAACTTTTATTTTTCTAATTAATGACAAATGTTGATGCTCCACTTGTCTACACATGATTTTTTTTTCAGAAGATTGTGTCCATCCACAGAAGATGTGCATTTGAAAACATCATAATGATCTATTTCATTCAATTTTGAGGAGTCCTCCATTAAGTTTTGGGTTTTCATCCTTTCCTATATATTAGTTTCATTCCTTTTATTAAGGAAAACGCTCTAGTGATAATTTCCTTCCATTTTGGCTAAGTGATAGCACTAAAGATTTCAATTTTTTAGTTTGGATTGGTTTTGCATATATAAAACAAGGTCATAGACAAGTTCAAATCCCTCCTCTTATTCTTCACCCACGAGAAGGATCCTCTAGTGCAGTTGTATGATATTTTCCTAAATGGAGGTGAAGACAATGAAGAAGAAGGAAAAACTTAAAATTCAAATATAAATGTTGACATGAAGGCTAATTTAATCTTGTTACTTTTTTATTGTATATGGTTTTGTGGGTTATATCGAGTATTACCACATGGTCCAAGTAATGACTCTTATACCTTTCCTTTAGATTTCCCAACATTTCTCTCTATAGTTTATCTAATAACCTATGGTATCACATAGTTTATCATACCTTCTTTTTTTTAATATTTTTTTTATTACCATGGTTCTTATATTCTAGAACCAAGATGAAGGTCCAATTTTTACCTTTCTTATTTGCAATAACTCAACTATAAATATTTAGTATTTGCTATAGGGGGTCAAAATATTCTCCTCTAATAATTTAAGTATTTTAGATCTTGGTTTCTACAAGGGGAACCTCTTGTTAATACTTTAAAATCTATAATGTTTTTATTCCTTTAATATAATATAATTTAGGTCCAATGCCTTTTATAATAATAATAATAATAATAATAATAATAATAATAATAATAATAATAATAATAATAATAATAATAATAATAATAACTTATTTTTCTCCTGTAAACTTTATCTGTATTAGTTGATTTTTCTCAACTTGAGGTTGCAAGGCCTGCAACTTCTTCCCCATACCTTTTCCACTCACATTTCATGTTGGAGTGGGACATAGGTTAGCCTGAAATTCTTTTCCTAAGGCGCAAATCCTTCATCATAAAAAAAATCCCATAGGCATTCCATGTGTTATTACCATAGGAGTTTAACATGAGTAATGAAGGTGAATTCCAAAGTTATTTTTCTTGTATGTCACATGTCCAAAACGTGACTTTATCGATCAATGGAGTAATGCAATCCACATTTTTTTAACAAATATTTCCCTCATCAATCTTGTAGAGCATATATAGGTAGGTTGAGTCCAAAAGAAGACCACCACCACGTGACAATAAAAATAATCACCATGAGTGGAATTAGGAAGTTTCTCTCTTGAATGATGAAGAATAAGTTAAGGGAAATTCAACTGGCATCGATGTGCATGAAAAAATCTATAATAGTCATCATGATTAGATCATCACATGTCCACCATATAGGTAATAGGTGTGTTTTCTAAAGTCTATAGATATGATGTATTAAGGCATTACATATTCTTTTGATTCTATTCCATTGCGTTATGTCCTTTTTTTGGCTTGGGAGATCCTTAGAGCTTTGTTTTTGGGAAATCTCTTGATCTATAAGGGGATGTATTCTACTAAGAGCTCTAGAATATGAGATCCTTATTCAAGCCTTAACATGTTTTGTCTTAATTATATATTTAAATTGTGTTGCAATTGTCTCTCTTTTGCTTGATTGAAGAAAGTGCTCTATGTCCTTAAACATTAATGCGGTCTTCCTTTTTCATTTTTTTGTCCATCTTGTTACAATTTTTTTTTCTTGGAACATGTAAAAATATTTTACTCTTCCATTTTTCTCAAAATATAGGCTAGATTATACCATTTATATTAGGATTCTTAGAACTGTCAATTATTGTGAAATTCCTTAGGTATCTATTCATTTTTATTTATTTTTATAAAAGCCCTATAGGTGTTTTTGATTAAAGAAGCAGCAAGAGGGTGCTGGCCCGTGGTACAACAAACCAGAGTCACAATGAACATGTTAACAACACATTAACAGGAACAAAGGAAACTACAGCAACAACTACAGCCAAAGTGCAGTTAAGGAGGAAAGTCAAGGAACCAGTAGAAAGCCATAGTCAGCACACAGTCAACCAAAAGTTGAGTAGAGACAGAGATACTCAAGGCCAAAAGTAGCCAAGTACATAACATAGTAGTACCATAATTTCTTGACATCCCAGATGTTAAAGAAGGACCATGATAGCACATAGTCTGCACATGACAACACAATGACAGCACCTTAGGCTGCACAATGACAGCACCTTGAGCCCCACCATAGTCCTGACAGTTGAGCACCACACAAGTAGCAGTCTCCCAATGCACCTCTAAAGCAAAGTGTTCCACCTCAATAGGAACAAAGCAAAAAGCCCAGACACTCTCCACCTCAACAGGAGAATCTACTGCCTCCAGGATCACGAACGAACTCTCCACCTCAATAGGAAGTTGATCCACCTCCATAGGATCCATGAAGAAGGAAGAAGACAGAGTGTACGAAGCCCAATGCTTGAAAAAGGAAACAAGATGCTCAATGACAGGGTAGAGCCCAACCTCCAAGCAAGCAGCCTGCTTCAACCAAAAACACCAAACTAGAGGGAGCCCTTGAAAACTATCAGCCGTCCCCTGGCCACCAGAAGAAAGGAAAACCCTACCACTTCCACCCAAAGGGGGAAGATCCATAACAAACTGAAAAAAAAGGACTAACACCACACCCATTAAAAGCAAAGGGGTAAAGCAGGAAAACAGAAGCCTGTGCAAACGAAAATCATCTCAAACCGACCCAGAAGAGGTCTGAGAGTAAATCCATGGGAGGGAGAGAACGTCCAAAAATAGTCAACTCCCCCATACATGCTGTGGTTGCCAAGAAAAGCTTGGCCAGGACCATGGGCAACAATATGGTCAGCAACCACAGCCATAATAAGCAGGACCAAAGCCCCTAGAAGCATCAGGCCTGGAGTCTTCCACCGCAAAAGCTGAAGCCCACCCAAAACCCACACCTCAACACTCAGCAGAAAAAAAGCCACCACATAAAACACAAGGCCCCCAAAAGGAACCAGTAACCCAGAAGATCCTCCATCCAACACAATGCAGCCCAACACCAACAAGGGGAACATTTTCACCATGCATGGCGTCTTCTTCATCACCCAAAGACACACAACAGCACCACTCCAGGGCCAAGAAAAGTAGGGGGAAGCAAGGGGAACATATCCCCATCATTCTTGTCAATAGCGCTCAGCACAACAAGAATCTCAAGGGATCCCAACCACTCCACCCCTGCAAACATGACCCACTTGAAAGAAAAACAAGGCAGTTTCCAATCCTTCCTGTCCAAGGCACTCAGCACAACAGGAAACTCATGGAAACAAACCCACCCCGCCTCAATAAATAGAGCATGATGTAGGAAAGAAGTAGAGTCACTGTGAGAACCCAGCGAACTCCCACCTGAGTCGTCCACATCACGCTCAGTAACCTCCTCCCTAGAAACCCCCAAATTTGAAAGCCCACTCCCACACCCAGAAATTCCAGCACCGAGCACCAAACAGGGGAAGTGAATCTCCACCACACCCCACCAAACTATAGCCAAGTGACCAGCTGTTCCATCTGGCTCCTCATCTGCATCTTCTCCATCGCTCACAGGCACCACAGGGCCTCTGCGAGCTGCAGAAACCCCAGTATTCAAAATTCTCCCTCTCCCGCCGCTCACACTCATGATGATAAAAGCCCTATAGGTGTTATCCATGAAAAGGATTAAAATATCACACTCTATGCCTCTCTCACTTTTTGTATTTTTTCTCCTCTACAACAATGAAGGGTTTCTAGTGTATAATATTCCACTTTTAAAAAACAATAGTTTCCTAGTTTCTCTAGAAGAGGATTTTGAAGTATTGTAAAAGATTTGCATCTACGTATCAACTTATTTTAACTTATATTAGGATTAATACTCTCCTAATTCATACCTTCAATCAAAACAAAGAGATAGTTTCTAAATTACAAGATGCCATTTGATAGGACGAGTCAGTTCTAACACCTATGAAACCTCCTCATTGCCCTTATTTAAGACTAATATTCTTAGAAATCAATAGTATTTTCTAGCACACCCAAGGACCTTCCCGCAATATCATCATCAAAGATCTTTTGTTCTCTTTGACATTTCAACTTCAATGATGTTTTATCAAAGAACTTGATGATGCTACATGATCGGTTGCCAGAAAATGACTGAACTAATATTTATCTTGTTCCTATTATTAGATGGAATTTTTGATTGTATGAGAGCCATTTTTTGAGGATTCTTCGTAGTCATATAGTTCATTATGGAATGAAAGACTATCAACCTCCCACCTTCTCATACCATTTTTTTGAAACCATAATGTTTTTTTCGTTATGGTCACCTTGGAATATTCTATCACATCATTGTACCAAACCTTGTTTGAGTATAGAGGAGCCCATTGATATATATTTTAGTGAAATCTTGCATGAACATTAATAAGAAGTGGAAGTGTTTGAGGTATATAGATTAAGGTATCAAAATTATACTCATATATCATGGCCAATTATGATGGCTAGAAATGGGGACAACAAGGAGAAGATAGGAATAAATTCTTGTAGCTCAAGTTGTATCTATTAGCAATGATAAATGTTTTCCCTCTTAAAGAGGTTGTCATCCCTAATAAACTTGTCGTACCTTAAACAAATCACTATTCCCTATCTTATCTAAATAATATTATATCTCCCCAAACCACTCTTCCTAATACTATTATATTGTTTAAAGGAGGGCCTATATTCTAGATGTCAAACTAGTCTCATGAACATGAAACAAAGACATTAAAACCAAAGACTTATAAAACTTTATTTTACATTGGGAGAAAAGAGTCTAATAATTCACAAGAAGTGAATATTTTTGGGAATAAATTAAGTGAATATGATGGTTACACCTCCATATATTGTAGGGTGGAGGAGTCCTACCTTTTCTTCAATCATCTTCCTTTTTCTTCCAAATATGAAGAAAGGGAAAAATATTCTCGGGTCCCAAATGTTATCCAAATAATGCTAAGCTTGAGAAGTAAGGAGAAATAAGGGCTGGATTTGACTACATGATTAAAGAAGAAGAGTCCTAGGGAAAATATGGGGAAGTTTCAATTTTTGAAGGTGAGTGCAAGAGTCAATAGCTTAATAATGGGGTCTTTCTTCAAAGGAAAAATTGTGACAACGAGGATAGAACTTATCTTTACGATAAATTGGAGCTTTTCTTCTCATTTCTTAAAGAGAAGCTTCTACCCTAAGAGATAGAGTTGTAAAGACTATAAGAAAGATACCTATCAGAAGTTATCATGTTTGGTCTACACTAGAAGAAAAGTTTAAGATATTTTCCTATCTTTGATGTAGGCATCCCCCACTCATGTGAGGATGCCCAACTAGACACTAGGCATATAAAGAAACCTACCAATTATGCCTAGTCATGTTCACCTCCAAACATGAAGATATTTTTGTAGAGGAATGGTTTCTCACCCATCTAGCATTAGAAAATGATCCTTTTACACACATCTATATTTTTGTTCCTAATGTGCATAAATTCTTTTAGCAAAGTGGTGAATATTCTCTACTGTTTTCTTTCCAATAATTTGTATAGAGTTTTGTAAAGTGTACAAAAATGGATCACAAGAGAAGTTATTTTTTAAAATAACTAGTTAATGGAGTTTTTTTTATCCTTTTGTGTTAGTGATCTATTAAGTGTTGAGTACATGTATATCATCATGTATAAAGCATCCATTATCTCATGTTGTATTAATGAAGTTCATTTCTTGAGTTGTATATTCACATCCTATATATTCATTAAACCAAGTTGTTTGTCTATCAATATCCCTTCTCTAGAACATATCTATCTCTTAGAGTTGTCTTATTTGACCATGATGTAGTATAGATATGATTTCCTGAATGCTTTTACTTTCTCCACTTTCATAGTAACTTATATTTTTATTATTCCCTGCAATCATTCTTTATATTATTTTCCTGAATGCTTTTACTTTCTCCACTTTCATAGTCACTAATATTTTTATTATTCCCTGCAATCATTCTTCTCTCGACATACCATGGACTATAATTTAATGTCTCCTAGTTTGATTTTATTGACTCGTTGTTATCACCAATATCATTCTCGATGTCCCAAAATGGTTTGGAAGAAACTATTTTCCAGGAATAGAAATCATGAAATTTTTTGATGCACAGGAAGGAAGGAATACATACCTTGGGAGCACTTTGACAATGAATGTTTTCTCCCAAGGCTCCCATTTGTTGTCTCTTCTTCATAAATAATTATATATCCATGACCTAGCTACGTCAATGAGTGTGATAGCTTCTATAGAGAATGAATTTTTTATATATCCATCAATGAAAGATTTTGTATGTTATTCATTTCTATTTTCATCATATATAGCTACTAGATTAAATACTTCACATGAAACATTTACGTTAACAAAACTTATACTACTCTTAACTAATGGAATTTCTATAAACATATGGTATGTTTCATGATCTTCAAAATCTCTTTCTATAATAATTTTCCATAAGAAAATTTATTTATGCCTTCACTTCTAAATCTACAAGATTATCTATATTTGCAAGACACATTAACATTTGAGGGTATTTTTTTGAGATCTTTTCTACTTTTTCTAAATAGTCTATAATGTACTATATCACAAAATGTTTCGAGAGAGCATGTTGCCAATCTATATTAGCTCTCCAAAATTGGAGCATGTATTAGTTGTGTGAATTGACCCTATCACCATTTCTTGCTGGCTCATTTTTTTCATCGCTCTATTTATCTTCATATAATTTCAATGCATTCAAATTTAAAGGCCATGTAGAATTGTACCTATATTTTATTATGATTAAATTTTATTTAACATTTTATTGTATAATATAATTTATTGTACAACATAATTTTTTCTCTTGCCCATTGACACAATAGAGAGACAGGAATTATAGGATCTTCTTAAACAGTGATTCCTATCCATTAATGGCACACTGGATAAGCCGATCTGGATAAAAACAAACTCAGGTAGTTATGCAGTTAAAGAGGGTTATAAATCAATAGTTATAAGTACTAACAATACCAACCCGATCCTAAAGTTTGCCTGGCACAACGCTATTCTTCCAAAAATTAGGATTTGTGTGTGGTTAGCCATTCAAGATAGGATCCTCACCAGCACATGCCTCAAATGCCTAGGAATATCATACACTTTCAATTGCATTCTCTGTGAGAAAGAGATTGAAGATGCTAATCACCTCTTGGAAAAATGTGGTTTTGCCCAAGAAATCTAGAAGTGGACTCTTAACAAGCTCAGGTGGCAAGGCCCCCTTCATACCACACTTCATGGGATTCTATAGTAGTGGCCTTTACCATGCTCAGAGTATTTTTCCTCAGTAATCTAGATAGTAATCCCAACAGGGGTCGTGTGGTGTTCATGGTGGGAATGGAACAAATGAATCTTTAGAAAAAAAAAGGCGTCGGTGGATCAGGTCTGCACTCTAGTTGGAAAATATGTGTCAGAAATGGTTAATGCTCATGTCGCTAAGGCCAAGTCATTATCTTCCCCTTTTTCATCTTTAGATAACATAATCATAAACTGATGGAAACTTTTTTCTATCTCCTTCAAAGGGGTCCATCTAGGAAAGATGCCCAAATCTCAAGTTAGAAAAGATATCAAGTGGATCTCCCCTGATGCCAAAATTTGCAAAATAAATTTTCATGGCGCATGTAAAGGGAACCTCAGGAAATTAGGCACAGGCTTTGTGATCAGAAGAGTAGACAAATCCATCTTGGCAGCTGCACATTGTAGGCTTCCACATGGATCAAATAACATGGCTAAGGAAAGGGCTATCCTCTGTGTAGTGAGACTGGCCCTTGGTCTAGGTGTTGCAGACATTCATATTGAAGGAGACTCTCTCCTAATTATATCTTCTCCAAATAAAAAATCGATAGTAAATTGGGAAATCCAATATGTCCTTCAAGAATTCATGAAGCTTCTCTCTCTCTTTTCATCCTACACAATATCACACTGCTATAGGGAAGAAAACAATGATGTTGAATGACTTGCTAACCTGGGGGTGGAGGATGCTGATGGGGATTGGGAATCATAATTTATACAAGTGCTAAGGAAAAACTTCTTGGAATACCTTAAGGAGGAATGTCGATAGTATTGCGTTAGAGTGACCTCATATATCAAGATGATGTGGGGCTCGTGATTTGTCAACACAAAACCACATCATCCTGTACCTTTGAAGTGTGAGAACCAACGACCTTCAATGCAAATATTCCTTCGGCCTAGATGAAATCAGGATATCTGTCAGGACATATTTTTTGCCTAAGGGGAAATCTTCTCTTAATCATGATTTTTTGTCCCTCAGTAATTGAGCATGGCCTATATTTATTCTCCTTTGTGGATGATGAGGTTTGCATATGTCGTGGCACCTAGCCTAGAGGTGGAGCACATGGGAAAGGAAAATAATTTTTTTTTTTCTAATTCCCGAGGTTGGTCCTGCACTATTCAGGAAATGGTAGGATCGCTTGTAAAGATCACCAAAGTGTGCACAAATTAATGCTACAATCATGACAATTACGCCATAATGGGTTATTAAATATGGGACACATCCCTTCATTTCCATATAATTCTTCACAGATATTCTATTTATGGGTGTCTCTACTTGTTAAATATGTATTATAGACTCCTAAACCAGTGCATATTTGTACATCGAAAAGAATGGGAACGTCCAATTTCAAGCTCCTACCTTGGTCGGCACATGAAGGTCGCTTTCAAGACTATTCTGGGTGATATTCAAGACCCCATTAGAAACATTATTGGTGATGACATCTTACTTCCAAATGCTCCCAGACATATTCTCCATTCTCAGATCATCTTTGTCTTCATATCAAAATAGTACGATTTTATTCTTGATTACAAGGTTCTTAAGAAGATGACAAAAATGCTTCTCAAAGAGGATTTTGTCTCAAAGGAGGAGTTGCATGAAGCAATTATGAAATACTCGCTACGAATCTCAAATGCGTGGATTGGGGGTTTGTTCCCTCCATCTCAACTAGAAAACAAAAAGGAGCTTGTACGTCTATTTGACATTCTTAAGCTAGCACTGGAGGGCAGAGATCTACAACATCTCAGGAGGGAAATCATAAAATTTATGGACCTTCTTCCGAGCGGTATCTTTGCCAATGCTTTCCTCTTTTTTGACAACCTATCTTTGATACTCGCTTACATGGAGAATTCTTGTGTGATGGCTTCCTCCCCACCTTTCACCCCCGAGTAGCCATCAACAAATTCATCACAGTTGTCCAGAAACGGACGTGCTCCTAGAAAGGGTAAAGGTATTCAGCTCAGTAGTTAGTTCCTTCTCAAAGGTTTTTGAATTTTTGGGTGTTTGATTTTGTTGACCAAGGGTTTCCTATTAAATATTTGGTCTGAGGGGACCTTCATAATTTTTGGTGAAATTCCTTTTTTATAGCTGCTCGAGTTATAGTTACTCCAATGTTTTCACTTACTAAGGCATGTACACAATTGTCACCGGCATTTATGTCTCCTATATCTTTGTTTAACTTTACCACTCTTAGCCTGTAGCTGTTTTGAGGTCTATTTTTATGGATGTAATTCTTGTCTGAAAGGTCTAAAATGCAACTTCATGGTTTTTTGTATTCGGGCCTTGGATGGGGGGTTTTCTTCCCTGTTTCTTTCCCCTTGAGCTCCTTTCGAAGCATTGTAATAATTTTTAAGTTTTTATATATTGGCTATGCCATTTTGCCCAAATATATATATATATATA
>MU225243.1:1055859-1076134 GCA_018584345.1 Thuja plicata
GGATCATTGCTAATGAAGCAGTTATGACTATTTCATGTATGAAGAATGATAAGAAATATTGTAGTGACAAAGGAAGGATTTAAGGCTTTGAAAGGAAAAATAATTGAATATAAGGGGATTTTACAAGAAGCTTTAAAAAATAATACAATCTCAATTGAGGGTCTTAAGAAAAACAAAAAGACATGCAGACCTCTTCCCTCTCTTGAACCTCTGGCATATCAGGTGCATTAATCAATTATATAAAACCCATTTTTTGATGTCTATAGAAGAGATAAAAAAGACTATATCAATCTACATGCACATGTATAATCATAATACATTAAAAAAAAATTCAATATTTCTTCCTGAATAAATCATTTTATCTTTCCATACAATTGTGTCAATTAAAATAGTGTTCTATTACCTTTTTACTCATAGGTGTCCTCAAGGATTCCTTTCACCCATGAGATATCCTGGACACATGTGTAGTACCCTAAGAGAAACAAAATGAACATAAGACATATCAATATATGATATTAAATATAAGTTGAAAAATCTAATTTAAATGACTAATGTATGAACAATAAAAATTGTAAATAACAGGTGTGCAAAATATGATACCACACAACTTTCTAGGAAAAATTCAATGGTCAAAGCGTAACATCATGGATCTATGAAATTTGATCCTTTGATGACCCCTATTAAACACCAAATAAATATACCTTAGCGAGATAGTATTTATTATTAAAAATTATTTTGAATTCAATGTATTATTTTATTTTAACATATTATACAAAAATTATCTACGGCCTCAAAGTGACAACTGTACTAGAAGTTGAAGGAATATGTGGTGGTGTACTACCACTAGCTATAGCATCGTGAAAGGTGTATTATTCATGTGTCATTTTAAATTGATCTATAAATGAAAACTTATTTATGTTTATAAGTTTGAAGTGATAAATAAAAAAAATGTTGTAAAAACAAATCAACACACCTGCATCTTCTCTTTATTGGAAAACACCATGTTCATTAGGTCATCTGTGATAGACACATAATTTGTAGTGCCAACCTAACATCTAGCCCCACTGTGTGTACAAATATGGGATATGGAACCATCTGCATGAGAATTGGTATCTATCCCAGAACATATATGCTAACAATTGGGACACTGATGATAGAAGGATTCACTAAATCCAAGTGGTACAGTTGTTGTACCATAATGTGGTCAAAGAGGCTCTACTAAATGTGTTTCATATTGAATAATAAAATTAATCAATGAGGTATCTACCTAAAGGGTTAGTACCTCCATATACTTGTTTAAGGCTACTAAGACTATGATGGGAACCCTAGGTTTAGTAGCTATAGGTAAGTCATTATAAGGATTTACTACACCATGAGACCTTGGTCTATCTTAGGTAGAGCCTCCACCTCTACCGTGGAACTCCCTCATGTAAAAATAGTTTGGGTGCCTACCGAGGATAAAGTCATAATACATTTTTTCTTGAAAAATAATGAGTCCCATAATTATTATATGGTGGTTCGTCAACGACCACATACCTCCTATCTTAAAAGTCTTCTTTTTAATCTTAACAAGATTAGACCAATGTATAGGAAACTTCTTTGAATTAAGAGGTAAGGTCTCATTAGTTTTAGGGTTAGTGAAAAGAGCACATATATCTCCTTTACTTATCATTTAATTTTCACCCCATCATATGACAACCTTGTAGCATAGAAGGAACAACATCTATCTCTATATATACCCCATTTTATAAATTGTTTAGAAACTTCATTGGCACTATTGGCCATTAATAGTAAGGATATTTCAAGGGATGAATGATTCTCATGCCTATAGGTTCTCAACCTACTCACTAATTGAGAAATTTAGGTTGTATTTTGTGATAATTGATTTAATAAATCCTCCTACATGGTTTACATATAGTTTATTAGAGAAGATGGATGATTTCTACCTTCAGGGTCTTATTTTTATTGTGTATTTTATTTGGGGCCGTGTTTTAAGAATCTTCCATGAATTTATTAAAAAAATAAAAAAAGTCAATTTAAATTTTGATATTACAATTAAATTTCAAAAAACATTATTTCAAGCATATTAACATGTGCGATCACATGAAATGGTGAAAAATTATTGTAAATAGTGGAAATTTGCTATACTTTTCCCAACATGACCAAGTTCTTCTTATTTTTTGTCATTATTATCTCTTTCACTACATGTCCAAGGGTTAAAATGACCTAGTCAGTTGTAGTAAAAAAGTTTCATTATAAGAAGAATGTGATCGGTTTTTTGTTTTAGTAAAAACTTGCATGGGTTATTTGAATTTAGGCTTAAAATTTACCAAACCATAACATTATTGGGTTATGAATTAAAAATAAACTAAATGGGTAAGGGTGTTTTAAGGTTTTCTTTGGGTGGGTGGCCACTTTTTTGCACACCATAGGTGCACTTATGCTAAACATTGATGATAAGGAATCCAAACTCTTTTTTTATCAAATCCTCAAGAGAAAGAAAGCGAAAGAAATAATTGACTATATTTGGAAAGGAGATAGGAATATCATAGGCTAGAAAAGAATTTAGAAATATTTTATAAAGTTTTATAGAAATTTATTCTCTTATGAAGATTATTGTTCTACCTAAGATCTAATTACTGAGATGGGGAGTGAATCGATAATCTACCAAATAAAACAACCTTACAACCACTTAAACTTTAATCATTAATAATAAGATTAACCTTAATATTAGTTAATGAAAAGATTAAACATCCAAGATCATACATAAATTTGACAAAAGGATTTATCTCATGGAAACCCAAATAGGGAAAAAACCATGGTGGAGATTAGATCCCACTAAAATAATTTACTCTTCTAAAGATGCATTGTGAGGAGTTTAACCATGTTATTAGTTTAAAACAACACTATTAGGTACTACCTAGTTAAGGGATTTACCTTAGGCCTATCAGAACCTTTACCCTATTTTTGAATTAAGCAGCAACAAGAGGGTGCTAGCCCGTGGTACAAAAGCAGCACACTAGATACACATTAACAACACATCAATCATATCTAGAGTGCCCAACAATGAAACATAAAAGAACAATAAGGTCAAGAAGACCATCACCAAAGCTCAACCAACAAACTATCAGTTGAAACTTCCAAACTCCCTAAGAAAAGAAAGGTTATCGAGGGTCTTCCCTATGAATAATAGTAGCAGCCTCGTGACTATAGATCCACCCTCCAACAGCAACAACCCTTTTCACCTCAATAGTAAAGGGGCCCACCTCAATAGGAACAGTGAGGAGGGAGATCAAAAACACTAGGCAAAAACTGTAAAACCACCTACCGCAAAACAGAGACCAGAACTCATCCACCTCCAAAGTCACAAAAACCTCCCCCTTAATAGGACGCAACTCCACCTCCATAGGAGCCGTGAAAGAAGAAACAGACAGACAGTACCAAGCCCTCCTCCGGACAAACCATTCACAATCCAAATCCACAGGATTGGGGAAAGCACCCAAACTGGCTGCAAACTTCATCCAAAAACAACCATGCAAGGTGAGCCCTTGAAAACTGTCAGCATTCACCCACCCAACAAATAAAGGAAACACACTATCCAGACCAAGAAGAAAGGATAGACCCACAAAAAGAAAAAAAGGAACTAGAAGAGAAAGCCCTCCCCATCACACCATCAGCAAAAAAAACTTCTCTTCAAGGTGAAGAGCCAACAACCATGTCCAGAACTCTATAGTATCTTTTGTAAACCATCTCACAAAAAGGGCATCCAGCCAAAGAAAGGAAGCCTACCACCAAAGGCCAATAAATTGACCATCCACAACTAGACCACCCACAGCTTCAACAAAGATAAAAACAACTCTATGTATGATCCCTGCCCGAGATAAGATACTCTCAGGAGTAGCCAACCAAAACCCCTCCACAACAGAGCAAACATATCTCTGTCCCCATCCTAGAGATCGATCCCAAACCTGAAACCACACCAGACCATGAGTAGAGTCAATGTAGCCCATGATCAACAAAATATCCACCATCCACCACTACAAGGGTTCAACAACCCCAACTTTCTACAACAATGAATACAACCCTTGGAGAAGCCACCACAACACCAATAGGTAGACTTCCAAGCTGCATCCTCCTTACCCCAGCACATTAAAAGGGCATCCACCAACTGCTGTAAGTCCCCACCCTATATACTTCTTCTCCATCATGCTAGAGATCCTCCCACCCACCTCACCATGACTAGCCACTGGTCCTTAGTCAAGGGAAATGGGTCTTCCATCATGTCAAAACACCAAAAAAAGTGGGAGCAGTGCCTCCCCCTCCTCAAAATGTCAATGAGGACCAACTCTACCACACCACAACAAACAGAGGCACCAAGAATGCCAATAGAGGAGGAAGAATACATCTACCCACCACTCTCGATCCATACCATCCCTTCACAAATAGTGTCAGGAACACAGGCCTGAAGAGGAAAAAGAAATAGAAATACCCAAATACAAGGGGCCCGCAACAAAAGAGACTTGAGAGGGTCATTAACCTTGTTCACTCTAGTAGGGACAAAGCAGATGCAAGCACCATAGTAAGGAGTAGTAGAGACCTTTCCCCACCACACCAGTGCCAAAAAAAACCCCTAAAAACAAAGGGTGCCAGAGCCAAAATGGCAGGGCCAGGGCCAAAACCCAAAATAAGGAGGGTCCATCCACACATCATCCACATCCAAAACACCAGGTGGTGCACATAGGAGAAGAAACACCTTCAAGACCTCCTTGGATCCACTTGGATCATCTTCTTCATCCTGGTCTCCCTCCTCAGATACCCTTGAATTTGAAAACGCTCCCCTCCAGCTCAAACTCACACTCTTGCTAGCCTTGTTAGAGGAATTAAAACACAAAATAATGTGTCACCTTGTTAGAGGATTTACAATAAAGATCCGTTAGGATCTACCTTGTTAGGGGATTTAAATTGTTGTAACGATTGGGGAGCAATATCAACAATGATATGCAAACTAGCACTACCTCTATTTTATAAGATCCTAAAAATCCCACAATCTCTTTTAAGAATACTTAACTCTTCCTCAATTTTATGGCAACATGCACCTTACACCACACTTGCACAACACACATGATCAACACACTTTACATTCAACTTCAACCTTTAAATAATGAACTATTAAGTCCACTACCTTGATCAAACCCTAAAATGAAATTATAAAGAATCCTACTCAAATCCAAGGAGCCACACAACAAAATTAAATACACAAAACCTATTTCCAAGACCACTTCGGCCTATACAATGATTTACATATTAAATTGAGCCAAAGAATCGAACACATTTTGACCATACTCAAACTTCCTCAAGAATCTTCTCCACAAGATAATATCGATCAATATGATGGAAGATCATCATCTCCAATCATGAATACATGTCACCATAATATGATTCATTCATCGTTAATCATTGTTTCATCGATACAAGATCTTCCATCGGCAACTCAAGAACATAAATACTTCACATGTTGAATAACATTGTTTCTATTCACCAATCACTTAAACTTCTCATGCACCAATCACTTAAACTTCTCATGCCTATGACTCAAAGTAGTTTATATTGAAACTGTATCATCTAAACACTATTGATCACCATATCGTATGACCGTGCCACATCATACATCAGAGATTTTACATGATATTCAAATCATATATCACTTGTTCTAACAAATGTACTATTATACTCCATTTGATTATAGCTCTCATATAAACTTACTTCAGAAATAATGGTTATGCATTTGACATCTAGAGACATACCTTGGTCTCCCTTAAAGGTAGCAACCTCTAAAGCTCACTGAAACTTATCATATCAAAAATATGCTTGACAATATACTAGGAACACAAATTCAGTAGTTGACATCAATGACAATAGAATACATAAACATCCTCAACATGAAACATTAAGAAGATATCCCAGAAGGCTATTCAACACTTCCCAAAGGATAAGGCAGAAGCTGAGAGTCTCATGAAATATTCTGGGGGGTGTTATGATGTCGACTCCATCAAGGAGTTCTGGGTGAAGGTTCTTACGGTTGTTATGGAGTATATCTTACTAGTTGGGAGGTATAAAAGGGCTCATTCTTACCATTTCATGTTGTTATGTCATTTCTGACATAAGGTGAGGGTTTCATTTCCTTTCTACCTTTTGTATTCTCTCCATCATAGTATTATCAGCCAGAAGAAAAAAGAGAGCAAGCCCATTCTGCATGAGCGCCTGATTCTCCTTATGTAGAGCATGTTAAGAAAATGACAGTTACTAGTCCCCTTATTCTCTCACCAAGAGACTCTGGCTCTGCTAAGGCCCCGGGTAAAAGGATTCAGGTGACAAAGGATATGGAAGAACCAACTATTAAAAAATTAAAATTTGAAAAAAAATAAAGGTATGGATATGAACTATGATGGTGAGAGTGCTAATGGTTATGAGGAAACCAATTATATCCCCCAATCCCAATCAGAGGATGAGAGTAAGGAATCTCTATCGGTATCGGTGAGTATTTCTGGTGATGAAGAGAACAAGTCACTATTTTCCCATATCGCCAAGGACAAAGGGATTGACCCTGAAGACATCAAGGGGGATGTGGGTGGTCAAAAAGTTCCTATATTGGTCAACTATGCGATCTCTAAAGATCATGATGTACCCATTTCTCTGAACCTCAAGGTGGTCATGGAGGTGTAGTCAGAGAGGAAGGAGGATGATACCCCTGGTCAGGACACTGCTGAGAAGGGTAATATCCCTTCTAGTTCTAGGAATATTCCTTTTTCAAGAACGGTTGATATGAAGGAACATAATGTACAACACCTTCAAGATGACATGGATGACAAAATTGAACGCCCATTGTAGTTTTTCAAACTGTGAAGGCAATGTCTATGTACTCGTTTTGACTTATGAAATGGGTCTTTATGAAAATTAAAAGCCTCGATTTGAGCTTCCATTCTCTATCTACTCTAGTGGATTTCATTCAAGGAAATCTTGATTCTAGGTCGGTTGGGATTGATGGAAACAAGAACAAGGAGGATTAAAATAATTTGAAGACTCTGCGAGACAGATTTGACATCCTAGAGAACACTCTGAATAAAAACATGAGGGATAATAAAATATTTATGGTTTCTTCCATAGACTATTTTAACTCCATCAAATCGGAGTTGGATACTAGTTCCCCTATTGTGAAGATTGAGGATGAAAAAGAAGGTATGGAGGATGCAGGCCCGGGCTAGCGCACATGTTCTATCAAAAAGAAGAAAATCCAAGATAGGATTTTGGATCTTTCAAACTTTAGTTCTACCATCAAGAATGTATTTGAGGATAAGAAGGAAGTGAAAGACACTCTCATTGAGTTTTCCTAGATCCTGCTATTCCCCTTCTTTTTTCTAGATCATTTGTTGGTTTTTGGTTGATGTGTGGCTTAGTTGGTTTCTGGCTTTTTTCTCTAGTTTTTTGTGTTGGTCTTGGGTTTTGCAGGCTGGGTTTTAGTCCTGTTTCTATTTAGTGGGTTTATTTCCTATATATTTTTTGTAATGGTTGTAAGGGGTTTTAGGTCCCCATGAAACATATTTTTACTAGAAATAAAAAACATTAAGAAAAAGGTTTCCACTTCTATCTTTCACCCATTCTACAATTACTCTCCCTTTCACTAGATTTCACACATACATCTTCACATCATCTCCATACGTATTCTATTCTGAACATACATCTAGTCCCCCTTTGAAAAAAATTCTAAAGGTGAAAACACACCTAATGTCTCCTTTAGACTACCCCACAGACTCCTCCCCCTAAGGAGTAGCCTCACAACATCAATCCACACATAAGAATATTCAATGAGTACACTGGGACTGATGCAACTGCATACCCTTCTAATTAAGAAAATATAGGGGAATGACCCCTTACCTATCTCTTAGGTACTCAAAAGTATCCTTAAGTGGTGGCTTAGTAAAGGTATCAACAACTTACTCCTTAGTTGGCACATATTCCAACCTTACTTTCTTTTCATGTGCCCATTCTCTAAGGAAATGATATTTGAGAGCTATGTGCATAGTCTTAGAGTGCATCATCAGGTTCTTAGAATTCTTAATAGAAATTGTATTGTCACAATAGATAGTCACCGCTTTAGTTACCTTCTGCTATATTCCTTCCAAAATTTGCTTAACCCACACTATCTGAGTACAATTGATTGCATCAGCAACATACTCAACTTCAGTTGTTGATGGTGATATGCAATTCTACTTCTTACTTGTCTAGGATACAAGACTCTCTCCAAGAAAGAATGCACCTCCACTTGTGCTCTTTCGATCATCAACATTACCTACCCAATCAACATCACTAAATACATTCAATGAAAAATCACCTTAATATCCATACTAGAGACCTTAATCTCTAGTCCCCTTAAGATATCGGAAGATTATCTTCACTCAAACCATATGAGATTCCTTAGGATTAGAAGAAAATATAGCTACTAATACATCTACATATGATATATATGGTCTAATATGTATAACATACTATTACTTATCAACCATGGACTTGAAAAGTGTCTCATCCACTTCTTTAGAATCATCTTCCTTTGACAATTTGCAACCAGTTACCATAGGGGTACTAACCAGTTTTGAGTATTCTAGTCCAAAAGTCTTTAGTATTTCTCTTACATACTTGAACTAACTTATGTTGATACCATCTTTCATCTATTGAAATTGCAATCCAATAAGGAATTTTATCTCAATAATCATAGACATCTCAAATTTTTTCCTCATCTTATCTACAAATGATCTTCTCAACTCTTCATTTCCACCAAAAATGATATATATACAAATATGTCTGCAATTAGAAATCTATCATTTTTATCAGTCTTCAAATACACATTGGTGTTGTTACTTGTTTTGACAAAACTAATTTGAATATAATATGAGTGCAACCCCTCATATAGGGCTCTAAGCACTTGTTTCAATCCATACAAAGATATCTATAATCTACAAACCATATACTTACCTTCTGATCTAGAAAATACTTCAAGTTGTTCAATTTTTACTAATTCTTCCAAAATCTCATTAAGAAAAGATGACCTAACATCCATTTGATATACTTTGAAACATTTATAAACAACCTAAGAAAGAAATATTCTTACACATTCATGTTTGGCCACATGTGCAAATGTCTCACCAGAGTCCAGGCCTTCCTCTTGTGCATATCCTTTACACACCAACCTTTCCTTGCTCCTTAACACTTCACCAGTCTCATCCATCTTGTTCTTGAAAATCTACTTTGTACCAATCACATTCTTGTCCAATAGTCTGGGCACTAATGTCCAAGTTTTGATTGAACAATTTATTCCAATTCTTCCTCCATAGCTTTCACCCAATCTCATTCTTTCAATGCTTCTTTCATGTTTTTCAGCTGAAATTTAGATAAAAAAACATGTACCTTCGAGCTTTCCTTTCTTCTAGTTAACACACATGCATTTTTGTCTCCAATAATTTGATGAGGTGAGTGATTCAAATTTACATACTTAGGTAATATCAGTTGAGTTCTAGGGTTACCTTCAACTATTTGTATATATTCTTGTTCATTGACCTATCATTTCATCACTTCTTCTATAGTGTCTTGATCGACCGATTTCACATACACAAACCCATGATAGTCTTCAGGTTTCTTCTTGCTGGATTCATCATTCTTTTAAAAAAATTCATCTTTACACTAGCACTTTCCACTATCATATTAGTTATTTTTTTCAAACACTTGTAAGCTTTACTCTTAGAGGAATATCCTAAGAATATCCCCTCGTCACTTCTTGGATAAATATTTCTAGAATTTTCATCACTTTTAATGTAGCATCTACTTCCAAAGATTTTTAAATAATTAGCACATGGTGTTCTACCATACCATAACTCATAGGGGATTTTTATTTTTCCATTTATTTAGATGAACTATGTTCAAAGTCTAAATTGTAGTGTTTCCTGCTTCTCTCCAATAGGTCACAAAAACACCATTCTGAATCATTAATGTCCTTGCACAATCAATGATTGATCTATTTCTTCTTTTAGCAATACCATTTTTCTCAGGTGTTCTAGGAGAAGATATTTTTCTTTGAATTCTAAGATCCTCACAATAAGTTGTAAACTCATGTGAAGTAAACTCGCCTCCTCTCCCAGATCTAAGACATTTCAAATTTTTATCATTCTCCTTCTCCACTGTAGGTTTATAGATCTTAAACATGTGAAAAGGTTCAGATTTATCCTTTAAGAAGATAACCCACATCATTTTGCAAAAAATATCAACAATAACATGATGTATCTATCACCATAGTAACTCATAGTTCTCATGGGACCACAAAGATTGGTATGAACCAAATCTAACATATTTTCAGAAGAATAATTTTTATTGATGAAACTAGAACTAGTTAACTTTGGTGGAGAACTAGTTAACTTTGGTGAAAAATCCCCTGGCCCGGATGGGTTTCCTATGTTTTTCTTTCAAAAATTCTGGCATATTTTTGAAGTGGACATTTGCAATGATGTCAAAGAATTCTTTGGCTCCAAATACCTACTTAAAGAGATAAATGCGACCTTTCTTGCTTTGGTCCCTAAGAAGCCTAGTGCTGATTCGGTGGATGCTTTTAGACCAATCAGCCTTTGCAATTTAGTGTGCAAAATTCTCTCTAAAGTTCTTACCTCTTGTCTGCTCACTCTTCTTTCTCAGATTATTTCCCCACAACAAAGTGGCTTTGTGCCTGGTAGGCAGATTCTTGATTTGATTTTGAAGTTTCATGAGGTCATCCACTCTACCTAGGTCTCTCTTAATTCCGCTTTCCTCCTTAAGTTGGATCTTTCGAAGGCCTATGATCGGGTGGATTGGGATTTGTTGATCAAAGTTCTTAGATCCTTTGGATTTGGAGATATATTCCTTCAATTGATTTTTCAGCTTATTAGTACTTCTACAGCTACCATTTTGATCAATGGATCTCCTTCTAGGTTTTTTAAACCTTTGAGGGGTTTAAGGCAAGGAAATCCTCTTTCTCCTATGCTCTTCTCAATTTTGGCAGAATGCTTGGGGCACCTTTTTCAAAATATTTCTTCTAATGGGTCATTTAAGGGCATTTCCCCTTCCTTGACTTCCAGTCCTTGCTCGCATGAACAGTTTGTGGATGACACCATCCTAATGGGTTTTTCTTCTATTCAGGAAGCCATGAATATTAAAATGGCTCTTAACACCTATTCCCTTGGCTCAAGTCAAAGTATCAACTCTGATAAGAGCTCCTTATATTTTATTAATACTCCTGAGGAAAGGCAGCATAGAATTGTTAGAATTATAGGCTGCAGAATTGAGTCTCTTCCTGCTACCTATCTGGGTCTCCCTCTTGGTCTTAAACCTCTGGACTCTTTCTGGGGTGGTATTGTTGACAGATTTAATAGGAAGCTGGCTGGTTGGAAAGGACCCATCCTGAGTCAAGCTGGCAAACTTCATCTCCTTAAGGCATCTTTGCAAAGTCTCCCTGTCTATGCTCTTAGTCTTTTCAAGATCCCTGGGAAATATGCAGATATCATTGAAAAAATCTAGAGAAATTTTCTATGGTTGGCAGTGGAGGAAAAAAAGAGATTAGCTTTAGTTGCTTGGGACAGGGTCTGCACACCTAAAAAGTGGGGGGGACTAGGTATTTTACCTATTAGAGCTACCAACTTGGCCCTACTGGCAAAACAGATTTGGAGAATTTTTGGTGTTAAAAGAGAATGGAATGACATCATTCATAAAAAATACCTCTTCTCTTTTTCCCATATTTCAGAATTTTGGAAAATTGACCTGAAGTGCAAGGATCTTTTATCTAGAATAGTATTTAGAATGCTAAGGAATCGGCTTTTATAGGGGCTAACTGGTTTTTAGGAAATGGCAGAAAAATTCATTTTTGGGAAGACTACTGGATTAAAGATTATCCTCTAAATTTTGTTGCTACTTTTCAACCCCTCAACAATCAGTGTATTCAGAGACATGGAGCTATGGTTAGGGAATATTTGAGGAATGGCTTGTGGATTGATATGTCCCTATCTTATGAGATGTTAAAACCTCTTATGTTGTACCTTGTGATATGGAAGATTAAGATTTCTAGTGAAGACAAGCTCCTTTGGGGAGTTCTTCCTTCTGGAATCTTCACGGTTGCTTCATGTTCTAAGCTTTTATTAAAGTAACCAAATCCCCTCCCCTTTTGGGCTCAGGTGTGAGACAATTCTTTAATTCCTAAAATTAATATCTTTTTCTAGTTGGTCTTGTAGAATAAAATCCTCACAATTGACAATCTCCAGAAATGGGGAATGATGTTGAGTAGTAGATGCTTCTTATGTAAAAATGCTGAGGAAATGGTTTTTCATCTGGCCATTGACTGTAGTTATGCTTGGGAGGTTTGGAATGCGTTATTACAATGCTGGGAGATTAAGTGGTTTTTTCCCAATAACATGGAAATCTTTTGTAATCAGTGGCGAAAAGTTGATTCCCCCATTGATCAATATTTGTGGAATATTATTCCCCCCATGTGATATGGCGATTATGGAGAGAATGCAATGACAGAGTCTTCAAGAACATTGATCTTTCTCCAAAAGTGATAGCTGAGAAGATAAAGAGAAGTATTAAGGAAAACTTCAAGATGTCGCTTGGTAGAATGCTGGATTTCAATGCTGGTGATATGGGTGTGAGGACTGCTAATCACAAACCTCATCCTAGGGAGAATGCCATCTGGCTTTCTCCTCCACCTGGATGGATAAAAATTAATTTCGATGGCGCTGCCAAGGGAAACCCTGGGCCAGTTGGCTATGGGGGCCTCATCCATGATGACATGGCTAATTGCCTGGCTGTGGTGGCTTTACCTATTGGGGTGAAAAAAAACCACATGGTGGAGGCCATGGCCCTTCTTTAGACGCTAAAACTTGTCAAGAAACACATGGCACAGAAGGTGTAGATCGAGGGTGACTCACTCAATATTTTAAAATGTATTAGTGACAAGACTAAGCCATCATGGACAATTAAGGAGATCATCAAGGAGGCTAGGTTCATAATTAATTCCTTTAATCAAGTCATTATTTCTCATGCCTATAGGGAAGTGAATGGTATAGCGAATGAGTTGGCCAATTTTGCAGTTAAAGCCAGGGACATCATGATTCGGCATGATTATAAAAATATGACCGTCAATATCAAAGCCAAGTTGGCCTTCGACAGATCCCAAAGCAAGAGGGTTGATTGAGCGTATCTTGAGAATCTATGATGATTTTACACATTTCCAAAAATTAGAGGAAAATGAGGACAGAAAGCGGTGTCTTTCCCAAGAACTCTAATTGTAGACATGAGCTAACCCTTGTTAATTTCAATGTTACGAGTTATCGTAATAGTTGGCTTCTCTCTGTGATTTTTACTGTCTTTGTGAGCTGTGATATCATGGGAGGTGGGCTTAACCGCAAAGAGCTGAAGGACTGTGTCAAATGGAGAAAAATATCAGAAGCTTGGGATATTCTTGAGAAGGGGGTCTTACCACCTACATGGAAAGATTGCATGGGGCGAAAGACAGTGCTACCAAATTATTTGTTGATTCCTAGAAATATGGGGTTGTTACTATAGCGGGAATCACTATGAACATCACGAAGGATTTCATTGCTGAGATTTATGGGCTTAGTATGAAGGGCATCAAATTCTTCCAGGATAGTAAGGTTTCATGAAAGGTCATTCGATGCTTTCCCAAGAGTAAGGAAGAGAAAAAAATCCTTGTGCAAGAGCCTAGAGGGTGCTATGATGTGGCACCATTCAAATAAATTTGGGCTACTATTATGATAGTGTTCATGGAGTATGTAACCTTGGACAGTAGGTTTAAAAGAGCCCATTCTTACAAATTTGTTTTGCTTTGTCATTTTTGGCATAAAATTAGGGTGTCCCTGCCTTTCTACATTTTGCAATCTCTCTGTTTAATCATCTCCTAGCACAATAAGAAGGAGAAGAAACCCATTCTTCATGAAGGGTTGATTCTCTTAATTGTTGAGCACATAAAGAAGATGGCTAGTGTCAGCCCTGTCATCACCCCGTCTAAATCTGGTTCAGGTAAAAAGAGAATTAGGGATGTGAATGTGAAAGATAAGAGTTTGATTGGTAAAAAATTAAAGAAGGATAAGGAGACTATCATGGATATGGACACCTCTGTTGACAGTGTGGAAGGATATGATAATATGGCTGATTCCACTAAGGAAGATAGTTACTCTTCTTCCTCGGTCTCAAATTCAACTTCGAAGTAGAATGACAACACAGATGATGAGATTACTGGCTCTATGGACAAGGGAAAAACCTTGGGTAGTAGGAAGAAAAAAGAGGATAAGAAGAAGGAGGAGGATGTGGGAGGTCAAAAAGTGCCAATTCTACTTGAGTATGACAGTTCTGAAGACCATGACGTGCCTATATCTATGAAACTTGAAGTAGTTATGGATGGTGGTCAGGACACTCAGAAGGATGCGATGGAGGTGGAGAATAATTCCCCTACCAAGGAGTTGACTTTACCAGAGAGGGAGACAGACAATGCCCCTGGTAGTTCTCAGAACATCCCTTTCATCAAAATGGTGGACTTGCAGGAAAGGAATTTTCAATTAGTGAGGGGAGACATGGATGATAAGATCGATCCCCCCTTTGGGGTTCTCTAAATGGCCAAATTTGCTTCCATGTACTATTTTCGGTTAATTAAATGGGTGTTCTAGGAGATCAAGAATTTAAACCTTAAGCACCGTTCTATTGCTGCTAAGGTGGACTCTCTGCAGACTCTGCTGAAGTCTAGCCCTAAAACTATGGTGGACAAGGTTACTAATGATGAGGATAAAAATGTGCAGCAGTTACAAGCTAGAATGGAAACCATGGAGAATACCATGAAAAAACACATGTAAGACTACAACAAATTTATGGGTTCAGCCATGGATTATTTCCTGACCATTAAGGCTGAGCTGGATACTGGATCCCCCAATAAAAAACTAGAGGATATCACTAAGAACCTAGAAGATGATGGCCCCAAAAAATGCACTAGATCAACAAGAAGGAAGAAAATTCATGATAAGATCCAGGAACTCTCAGAGTTCAATGCAGTGATAAAGAAGATATTTGAAGTGAAGTAGGAAGCTGATGAGGCTTGCAAGGAGTTTGTCTAGGGCTCTGGTTTCTGTTAGTCTATTTTTTTCTTGGTCTCTGGCTTTTGGTTTTTTTCTAGGTTTTTGTTCTTAGTTTTGGATTTAACGAATTGGTTTCTAGTCCTGTCTCTTTTTGGAGCGCTTCAATGTTTAAAATTTTATTCTAGCTTGTAAGGGGTTTTGGGTCTCCGTTCAAAACTTGTTTTTCCCTGCAATCAAAAACTTTGGTGGAGGAGAAGATGAAAGACATGAAAGAAAAGATTAGCCACAATGGGCATATGATTAGTATCATTCTTAAGCATACCAATGAGGGGCTTAAAATCTTCATGCTTAATCTTAAGGCTTTGTATGCCTATCTGGAGAGCAGCATGTTGGAGAATACAACTATCACTATGAAGGATAAAGTTGGGAGCTCGGGCCTGGGAACCAGAACAAGAAGCAACATCAAAAGGAAACTTCTAGAAATTCCTAAGGAGCTAAAAGCCCTTAAAGACTCCATTGATATGATGGAAGATATGCAGAAAGAAGCTGAGAAATCCATTGACAGTATTAAGTAGTTTCTCTTTCTATTTTGTGCTGGTAGTTGTGCTGGGAACTATTTTTTGGCTTCTTTTTGTATCTCTTTTTGGATTTTTCAGGGGTTGGATGGGGTCCCACTTCTTGTTGTATAGAAGGATTTTGATGTTTGTAAGGGTTGTTGTTTTTTATCTTTTGTTCTAAGCTATAAATGGTTTTTGGAACCATTTAAAGTGTGTATTTACCTTTATCAAAAACTTTCCAAGATGACATTATTTGCACATTACATTGTCTGGCTTCACTAAGTTGGGAAAAGCTCTCACTAACTTCATCTTACTTACTTTGATCAAATTATCAAAATTTACATGAAAAAATATCATATGCCACAACAACCAATCTTTAACTTTATCTAGCATACAACTCTTAATAGTAGAATCCAGATGGAACAAGTTACCTCTTGTTTCATTACTGGTAGCATTTAGTTCTTTTGATTTCCCAATAATTATGCACATATCTGAACCCTTTATTATTTAACTAAGAAACACTTAACAAATTGTATCTTAAATCATCATCCCAATAAACATCATCACAAATAGTCTTATCATTCATAGAAATGGATTCTTTACCTATCATACAACAAGAAAAATCATTCCCAAACCTTATTAATCCTCCATCACATTCTTCTATCTTTATGAACTTTCATTTATCACCAGTCATGTGATGAGCGCACCCACTGTCAATAATATAGTTTCCACTATGATTCATGTTAGAAACTAAAGCTCTCTCACCTTCTTCTGAGGAATCTTCCTGAACTACAATAAGCACAATTTCTTCTTCACCACTTCCTTCAAATTCCTCATCGGTAACACCTTCCTCAGCTAAGAAAAAAACTTCATTTTTCTTGTCCTTGAATCTTCTTGGTTTCTCCTTCCTATCACTATTAGGGAATCTAGAGGCAATATGACCAATTTTTGTTACATGCAAAGCACTTCAAAGGAAACTTACCTTTGTTTCTACCTTTATCTCTAGGAAGCCTTCTATTAATAAAGGCTTTAAGATCCTATTAATCTCTTTATTCAGACAAGATAGATTCATAATCATTAGAGTGACATTTGGAAGAACTGTTAGACATCTCCTTTCCTTTCCTAGATGGTGCAAGAGTCAATGATGACTTGAAAGAAGCTCAAACTCCCGACATGGTATTATCATAATTCCTTAACTCAAATGTAATTAATTTCCCTACTAATGCATCCAGAGTAATAGTAAAAGTTCCTAAAGATCTGAGCTCTTGAATAACTAAAACCCTAATATCATACTGAGGTAATAAAATTCTTAACATTCTTCTTGCCAAATCCTCCTCAGCAATATTATCACTAGCACCTCGAATACAAGTAAACACTTCTTTGACTCTCTGACTATATATCTCAATTCTCTCATTCTCTTGCATTCTCATCTCCTCATACTTTCCTCTTAAGCTATCAAACCTTTCCTTCTATATATGTTGATCTCCACCATAGACTGTTTTCAACTTCTCCCACATTTCATAAGCAGTATCTAAGTCTTTAATACCAACATACTCTACATCTGAAAGAGTACTTGCAATAGATTTGATATTAGCAACATGTTCATAATTAACCTTTTACTAATCTAGAGTTAGGGTTCCTAGTGGAGAAAGTATACCTATTTACCACATGATCCCAATACTAATCACCCAATCCCTTAGGATATATCTTCATCCAACCACACCATATAGAGTAGTTCTCTCTTGTCAATTTAGGACCTTCCTTTCTCCTCATCTTGCATCTTTACCTCAAGCTATTAAGCTTCACCACAACTGAGGACAAAATCTCTCATACCAATTGTAAGACCTTAGATCAGATTACTAAGAGGGGGGTGAATTTGTAATCTACCAAATAAACCAACTTTACAACCACTTAAACTTTAATAATCATTCACAAGATTAACCTTAATAGCAGTTAATGAAAAAATTAAGCATCCAGAATCATCCACAAATTTGATAGACACATTTATCTCGTGGAAATCCAAATAGGGAGAAAATAATGGTGGGGATTAGTACCAACTAAAATAATGTACTTGTGTGAAGTACTTCTTGTGAGGATCTTAACCCTATTAGGAGTTTACAATAGCACTGTTAGGTGCTACCCAGGGAAGGGATTTATCTTAGACATGTTAGAACCTTTCCTTATTAAGAGTAGCCTTGTTAGATGAATTAAAACACAAAATAATGTCTCACCTTGTTAGAGGATTTAAAATAAAGATCTATTTGGATGTACCCAGTCAAGGGATTTCAACTATTGTAAATATTTGGGAACAACAACAAGAATGGACTACAAAATAGCACTACCTCTTCTTGATCAGAGCCTCTGAACCACACACTCTCTTCTTAGCATAATTAAATCTTCGTTGGCTTGATTGTGACATGCACATTACACCACACTTGCACAATGTACACAATCAACACACTTTGCATTCAAATTCAACCTATAAATAATGAACTATTAAGTCCACCACCTTGATCAAACCCTAAAATGAAATTACAAAGCATCCCTCTCAAATTGAATGAGCCACATAACAAAATTAAATATACAAGAAATATTTGCAAGACCACGTTGGCCTATACAACAATTTACATATGAAATAAAGCCAAAGAGTCAAACACATTTTGACCATACTCACAAAATCTTCTCCACAAGATAAAATCGATAAATGTGATTCCATATCATCCCCTTTAATCATGAATACACATCACTAGGACATAATTCATTCATCATTAATCACCACCACATGGATATTGATCATTGATAAAGGGTCTACAATCAGTAGCTAAAGAACATAAATAATTAATGTGTTGAATAAATTTTTTTCTATTCACTGATCACTTAAAGTAGTTGCGATTGCAACTGTAGCATCTAAACAATGTTCATCACCATATCCTATGACCGTGCCACAAGATACATCAAATATTTTACATGAAATTAAAATCATCCATCACCAGTAATCAATTGTTCTAGTATTTGTACTCTTATATTCCAGTCGATTAAAACTCTCATATAAACTTACTTCGATAGTAGCAATCATGCATTTGACATATAGAGACATACCTAGGTCTCTTCTAAATATAATGACCACTGAAACTCACCAAAACTTCTCATTTATCACAAATATGCTTGACAACATACTAGGAACACAAAGTCAATAGTTGACATCAATGAGAATATAAAATATATTCATCCTATAATCAAATCACTATATCATCACTAAAACACACTTACCATCACTGCATCAGATTTTCCAACAATTATCAGGGTAAGAAAAGAGTCAAAGATAAGATTAACAACATAATCCCTAAAAAGTTAACAGGGAGGACTCAAAAAATATTAGTGAGGAAATCTCTATAGAGGAGATTTAAAAAGCTATACTTTCCATAAATAATGATCAGGTTCCAAGTCTTGAGGGCCTACAAGTTTAATTTTATAAAAGTAATATTGAATGGATTTCGGAGGACTTTCTTTTGGTATACAAAGAAGTTGTTGAAAAGGTGTTAGTGGGAGATTAAATCAATGGTGGTTCTATCAAGATTGTACCTAAATATGGAGACATATCCACTATTAAAAATGTGAGGCCTATTACTTTATTAAACATTTCGTATAAGATAATAGCTAATTGTATCGTCTTAAAATGGAAGCACTTCCATGTTAAGAGAATTTAGCCCTCCTTAGGGGACGTTTTTGACCTCTACCATATCATCATCCTGTTTCTGCATCATCTCATGCTTCTGTGCTGGTTGAGGACCCTGATTGGGCCACTCTAGGCACCTCCTACCCCACCTGGCATATTTTCTATGGATTTTGACCCCCTGGGTCAGGGTCAACCTCGACCTTGACCTGGGTCCCCCTTTCAAATCATGAAACTTGTCGGCTATCGGGGTTCATAAAAAATTTAGTTTTCCCACTTTCGGGTCAACTGTTTTAGGTTTCAAAACATTGATTCCTAAATTATATTTAATATAGGTCCTCTCCTAGGGGTAAGGGCTTTAATAGGAATTTAATTCTCCTATGTAGGCCTCCTTAGAAGATTGTGCCCTAATTTCATATAAAAGGGAGCATTTCTCTCTCATTTTCTCTAAAGCATTACAAATTATCAATTAGGTGATCAAGAGAAGTTTCAAGTATCCATTCCAAAGTTCTCAAGGTGTTCAAGTCTTTTCCTCAAGAATTCAAGTTCTCCATTGAAGATAAAGGATTCAAGCTCTCAATCCTTTGAAGGGATTAGGTGCAAACATTCAAGATTCATCATACAAACCCTAGATCTAGCCATCATGGTGGTGTGATCTTCCTTCAAGATCCTTTGTGCCTCTTCAAGACTCTTTCATCACCTCTTCAAAGTGGATTTGAAGCATACAAACATGGAGGTTTATGGTTCATATTGTGTTCATGCTTTTATACTTATATACTTGCATACATTCAAATTTCAATTACATATCTATTGAATATCATAGCTTCATTGTTAGATTCAATTCTACTACTTGTTAGCATTCTATACTTTATTGATTTCAAGGTTAATTCCTA
>MU225243.1:1076234-1112720 GCA_018584345.1 Thuja plicata
CTTATATACTTGCATACATTCAAATTTCAATTACATATCTATTGAATATCATAGCTTCATTGTTAGATTCAATTCTACTACTTGTTAGCATTCTATACTTTATTGATTTCAAGGTTAATTCCTAAATTTGTGTTTGACTAAGGAAAACCCCTCCCCCACAACAAACAATCTCCTTTTTATTGTAGGTACAGGTATAGAATAGTGGATTTGAACCCAGATCTGGATACCCTTTTTGGCAAACTTTCAGGATCCGTGAATAAAGTCACTTTCAGATCTGTGCAGGTCAGGGTTGACATTATTGGGTCAGGGTTGACATTTGTGGGTCAAGGTCAACCTTTTTCATAAGATGACATCGAAACAGAAAATGATTTCTGGGTTTTGTTTGTCACTGCGTTTCGGTTTGGGATCAACTGTCAGATTTTCCAAAAATAGTTTATAGACCTTAGAAAACAGCATTCTTTGATCTGTAATATTTCAAGGTTAGTGCATTTCTCCTATCTCTTCAGTTACTGTCATATATCATTTCTATCCATATAATTAACATAATTTAAAGTATCTCCTTTGTTATTCTCCTTTCCAAATAGTTGATTCATTTGTGCATTAACCCTTCTCTTGGGTTGAACAACTTGGATCTCCCATTTGTGCATTTGAGGGTAAAAAAAGGAACATCTTATCTTCTCCTTAATCACAATTGCAATACTTAATAAATTCAATTCAATTAAGGTTAATATAATCTAGGCAACTCAAAGAATAATAAACACATCTCTAATTCCATCCCCCTTTACATTTTCGTAAGATAGAATATTCAATCTCTTTACATTTTAACACTTAACATCAAATCAACAAACCACATATATTTTATCTTACACTAATGTTCTTGGAATTAGATTGGAGGAAGTTCTCTCTAATGTAGTGAACCCTACTCAAAAAGGATTTTTTAAAGGAAGGTATATTCTAGATAGTTTACTCACATGGTGGGGGGTATGAATTGGGCTAAGGAGTCTAAATGAACTATAGTCATGATTTTGATAGATTTTGAAAAGCCTATGATAGGATAGAATGGAGTTTCATATTTATGATGTTTGAGAGCCTCAAATTTTCTATGCCATTCTTTAAATGCTAAATAATCTAATGAATGATGTGAGGGTCTGTATGGAATTTTTTTATTGAATCGATGGGGAAAGGGCCCTGATACTAGAAAGTACAAGTTCACACATACTACCCAAGACTCAGACAATTATAGCCTGAGGACCATCCAAGCTTGTGTGAAAGTTAACATGGATAAATCTGAATACTTGAACCTTACCAGGTCCATTAGACAAATGTTCCCACTAGCACCTATGATTTTTGTTATTAATGCAATTGCATTGTACTACCTCTTGAGGGAAAACCTTCTATCACCTAAGGTTAGTGGAATAAATCTTCCTAAATAGGAAGAACCGTCGAACATCCAATTTGGAGATAATACAACTATTTTGGTAAAACTAGAAGAGGAGAACTCCTCTTCTCTAATGATGAAATTGGACATCTTCAGTGAGGCTTCATGGAGTATAATTTGCTTGCCTAAATTTATAATGTTAGGCTAGGAGAATCACTCCCCTAACTGGTTTAGTAAGTTTTCTATAATGTGGGGGGGACCAGATCACTAGAAGAGGTATTTGGACCTTCCTTTTTTATATGCCAAAACCTTAAAGAGATGTGAAGTCAGGTTAAGAAGAATTTTGATAAAAGGTTAAGAAATTGTAATAAATGGTACTTATCATTGACAGGAAGGATGCATGCATGTCATAAAATTCTATCCTCCTATAATATTTACTACACATCTACCTAGATCTTCAATAATTATCAATTTACTTACATTAAAGGATAGATTAGAGAGATTTTTATGGTCAGATAGAAAAGGAAACAAAAGATGCATGAAGTCAGATGACAATGGTGAGCCATGAGTAAGAAAAAGGGGCGGGGGGGTCTTGGCCTTAAGGAACTCAGGCTATAGGGTCTTTCTCTTGTAGTAAAATAGATCTTTAAATCAATGCAAGGGTAATATACATGGAATATCTTAGCACAATAAAATACTTCAAAATTTATGCCAAAAAAAAAAAAAATCTTCATGGAGGGTTCTGCCACTCCGTGACTTGATTGCTTCCCATTTTTCTATTAAACTAGATGGGTTGATTGTTTCCAGATCCATTTTCAAAGCACGGGAAAGTGTTAGGTAATTAATTACACATAACAATATTATTAGTTACGACAGTAAGGTATATGGAGAATAATCTATATGGTTGAATCTAAATCACAATGGTAAGTCATTAGAATTACTCCAAGGTTACTTGGATATAAACTAGCCCTTAAAGGGGATAGAGAAGCTCATAAACATCATGAAAGAGGGTAATTTGGTGAATTGGAATTAAATTTGCTTAAAATTTGATGTCCCCCAATGAGAATGAAGGTCTTACACTATGCTTAGGGAGGTTTTCTCTTCCCTATCCCTTCCTAAACCTTGTGGTATTATTCAATATAGATTCACCATTTCTAGATATCTTGATGGTCCCTTCTCCCTTGTGTTAAAGATAAAACCATTTATAACCATTTTGTTGATAATCATGACATCATTTCCCATTTAATTATTTGTTGGGATATAATACAAACCAATATGCATCCTCGTGGAAGGATATTATTGAGAACCTCTAGAGAATACCTATTGAACCTAAAAAGAAGTGATTTTTCATGTGGCATCCTCTTTTGCATAAGATGCCTAATTTTAAACCTAATGGGGAATCCAACATTTTCTCTTCTTGTAGTCTACCTGATACTGTGAAACATATGGTCTTTGATTTTTTTCACCAAAAAGAAATATGGAATATATTTTAATTTAAAATTTTGCCAACTGTAATCTGAGTGGATGCAAGATTGTAGTGGGTTGTGTGTAAAACTTCAAGAAGGATTTCAATGTCTTTTGGTCTATTCAAGTTCTATTGAAATTCTATGGTTAATTTGAAAATATAAGAATGATGATGTGTCTAGTGGTAGAGATAGAGTACATAATAAGTCTCTAAGGAGACTCATAATCCATAATGTTAATTGGCAGGTCACAATAACTATGAGGCTTGCAAGTAAAATATTTAAGAGACTACTTTAAGATGATTAAATCAGGGTGTTCACTTCGGAGATCTCACATAGGTTCTCATGAGCTAAAAAAATGGAGACAGCATCTTTTGAGAGATCATAGTTATAGCAGCACCTCAACTCCTAGTTGTACGAGTATCAGAGTTCACAGTTGCAAAGATAGTCAAGTAGTCCTATATGGACCCCAAAACTTAGAGTAAAGTGCAAAAATGGATGGAGGGTCAATTGAAGTGGACAACATGGTTTGTGGAAGAAAGGAAATCATATCCCTTATATACATATCCTTTATACTATAACTTATGTATATCTATTTGATGCAAAATTTTAATGCTTATGATAGTATATTCTATATGGGGACGAGACAAACATATTTTGATAGTTAAGACCCATTTATGATAATGGTTAAACCTTGACATTCTGATTTTAACCCTACTTTTGAAACTTTCCATAAGATTCCTATTTGGGTTTGGCTTCCCTATCTCCCCCTTCATCTATGGGTTGATACTCTTTTTGAGGAAGTGGGAGACACTCTTGTGGACTTTTTAGTGGTGGATGAGGAATCTTATGATATTCTTCATTTCATCTATTCATGTATCTTGGTTGACTTGGATGTTTCTAAGGGCCTCCATGAATAGATTTTAATTGAATATTCTAATGGTAAATGCATCCAAAACTTGGACTATGAAGGGATTCCCTTAAGGTGTAGAAAAATCTTTAAAACTGGTCATGTGGGGGCTCAATGTAGATTAGAAAAAAATTAAAATGTCTTCTTCATGGTGGGAAGGTGCTATAGTTCAACATTATAGAGTTGAAAAGAAACTTGATAACTAAAGGAGTTTCTCCCAAGTGGTTGCATAGGATTCCCAGTGCCTTGGGTCTTCTTCTCAGGCTGTTCTGGTTACTGATGGCAGGCTTGCTGAGGCCAGTGTACCTCAAGCCATTGTTCCTTCTGAATTTTATCTAAGTATTGGTGACATTGCGATGGAGGCTAGTTTGTAGTCTCAGTTTTCTCCAGTTTCTTCTTTGGGTATGTGTGGGAGTAGGCCCCTAGTGTCTACGTCCTTTGATAGTGCTTGTTCTAGGGCTACCAATATCAGTAGCTCCCTTGTTGATTTTGGGATTTTGAGGGTAATTGGGGATGTTGCCTCTGAGGTAGTAGGTAGTATTGGCCTTCCTTCTTAGGATGGTGATGCTCAAGCTTTGAGCTCACTAGTTTGGTAGGATGTTGCTGCTAAGGTGGAAGAGGGATGAACTAATGTGAAATGAAAGAAATATGAGACATCTACGCCCTCTTTTGACGCAACTCTATGTTCTGACAAGGGAGGTGCTAAATGTAAATCATGATGGTTCCTTGATCTAAACCTGTCATTTCTTTTGGTGATCTTTCATGGTATATCTTTTGTAATCTTCTGTAAAGGGTTTCAGGTCCCTTCAAAACCTTTTTTTCCTTTAATAAAAACCATATGTCTCATTTATAATCAATTAAAAATTGAATTAAAGAAATATAGTTATTGACAATTACTATTTCAACTTTTTGCATTTTATCCATAACTTTTGATGTTTGGTGGGATTTATGTATATCTTATATTACAACATCTATTTTCTGGGTGCAATTTAATACACAAGGTATCAATACATTACTATATAGACTACTAAATTATATACAATAACTTTTTTTTGGGTAAACACTTTTGATCTAGATTTATGCACGGGTGTTATCACAAAAGATGGATTTCATCCCTATTTAAACATTCAACCATGACACTTCAAACAACAACAACAACAACACCACAACTTAACAACATTCCAAATACTCACTGTGCAACAATACACTACATATAATCATATATATTATTATTTTAGATTAATTTTAATTAATATTTAAACATGTTTATCAATGTATATGTTATTTAAACTGTGATAATCTCATTCGATTGATTTTTCTAATAAATAAAATGTACATTGTTAAAAATTTTATTTAGTGGATAAATAATCAACCTCTTTCAGTTATGAAGAAAATATTGCTTTATATGAGTGGTTTTTGCAGCAACAAAAGACTGGGCATGCTGACGACGCAGTTCATAAATTGTGCATTTTGGAACACCGTTTATGCATCCATAAAAGTATAACAGACGGGGATTACTGTTGGATCGTACAGTGGGAAATACTCTGGTAGACATGTAAGTAAAATGTGGAAGCAGGTTAACAGTCAATGCCACATGCATCTTCAATGACTGGACGATTACTCAAGCGATAGGAAAATTAAAAAGATTGACATTTACAAGTCTCTAGAATGTCAATAGAGAACTCTAGCGATCTATCTGTGTTCACTACAATTTGATGGTGGAAAAGAAAAATTGAGAATAGAACAGAGAATGAGAAATTTTCATACATCCCAGATACATTTCCCCACCAAGGTGTTGGTAAATTAAGCAACCCACAGTCAGTTTAGACTTGTTCCAAACCTGCCGATTCTCCTTGTGCACTCTTGTTCATTTCGATCTGTGTCCAAAGCTCAATCCCTCCACTATATTCTTTCCTGATTGTCTTTGGCTTCCTCCATACCAAAATCCTCCTTCCGTGACTTTCTTTGTCAAAACCCCCTTCAGACCCCTCAATTCCAATTCTTTCATCTTTCTATATCCATCCGCCGTTGCTCAAACTAGAAACTAACTGCCAACTCTCTATAAAGGTAGATGTAATTTAACTAAAATCTAAAACAACGAATAGAAATAAGAACAATGATGTTGTGTTTGCATAGCTTTTGAGTTACATCGAGATTTTTGGTTTGCGATACTCTTGTTACAAGTTAGGTAATTGCTATGTTCCTAAAAATCAAAAAATCAATCTAGGCATGAACATAGAGTATATTGTCATCAAAGTCAAAGAAGTCTCAAGATCATTGTTGAAAAACAAGAAGAGAATCGGTACATACCATAGTCCATGTTCGAAAATGACTTGAACATGACTAGGCCAAGCAAAGCAGAAAATAAGAAAACATTTCGTTAAATTTTGCATGCCATTAAGGCAGCCCCCATGAGGGGCCCAAGTGACCCAATTTCAAAGCATGCTTTAAATGGGAACCATCCTAACACAATAGCCTACAAAAGTGTATTGTTCTAACCATTCACATCTACTATAAAAAAATCTTGAACTGGTAAAACAACATCAATTTACCAATAGATGTGCCTTTTGAAAAATTATAGACACAAATTTCTAGAGTGGCTTGATAGAGCGAATATTGTCATATGCCAGAGCTTCAAAATCAACAGCAACAACTGAAGCTGGTTCAAGAAAAGAATTCCAACAATTTATACAATTTTAAAAAAAAAGAGCTCTTACAATTTCAAAATCAACAGCAACAACTGGGGCTGGTTCAAAAAAAGAATTCCAACAATTTATACAATTTAAAAAAAAGAGCTCCTACAATTTATACAATATGGTACAATTCAGAAATACAGACAAACAATGAGCTAGAACAAAAAAACCCTTAAAAACCAACAAAAAAAAAAATAATAATCATGTGAACATTTCCTTGTAGATTTTATTTCCAATAAATTATTTCTCAACTCTTGAAAAATAAAATAAAAATCATTAATCTTTTCTGTCCACGAACAACCTAAATTGGTAGCTCAAAATTAATATCAGCGTCAAATAGAGAATATTCGCGCGTGGCCAGTACTTGGGAAGGGCGAAAAGTTAAAAAAAACAAATAAATGAATAGAATCAAGTTTCTCAATATTTGTTGTTGTGGCTTGCCGTCCAATCCTGTCATTTAAAGTATATGACATGCAACTTTGTTTCTTTGCACTTGTAAACACTTATCTTCAAATAACTGTTATTCTCGCCCATTTAAAGTTTAGCATCCACAAGATCCTCGCGTGATTCAATATGAACTACAAGTTTTCTAGTGGAAAGGAAGAAGATGACGGCAAGGCAAGGTGCATTATTTGCGAAACATTCTTGTTAGCCGATAGGCTTCTTATGGGGAGAATCAAGTGATCGGAAATGCGTCTCACGCACCCGAGAAAGAACAAACAGCCGATCAATTTTTTTTTTAACGGGTGATTCGAAAGCAAATAGCCATGCTGGGCGTTTTGTTCCATGCCTCGCTTACTGTGCACAGCTCCCCATACTCACTTATTACTCATATGTTCTATTTTCTCAGCAATTTATGAGGCCGACCTGTTCATATGTTACCCTCCGTTAATGGCGGAAGAGAAACGGTTAATGATTAAGAGTATTGAGGGGAGCGCATTGCAGTGGCATCTTGAGCATCAACGGATAGCCCTCTCTGTCACAGACATCACATCTACGGAACTATCCAAATGAAGAATCAGCTGCTGCGGTTTCCTAACAATGCCATCTCCGAGTCCTTCCACACCAAGACGAATGCCAAATGTAGCGAACAGGTGTCCAACCTGATAAGCTCATCTTTGCAATGATTGCGATATGCACACAAAATGACTGCATTGGAAAGGCCTTATAAATTTTCAAGCGAATGCAATTGGTAGGCCTACAACCAGTCTCCCAACTTCCTCCAGCGTCCTTCCGCCCTGGGAAAAAATGGGAGCATTAGAGCTTGACGAAAAGTATCCAAATTTGGAGGTGTAGACAGAAGCAACACGTCCTTGAAAATGGAAAGCATATTGCAGACATTTGTAGATAACAAGGATACATACAATACAACAGGAAAATCAGCCATGGACTCATGAACAATCTATAAAAGCTGACGAAAGCATTAACAAAAGAGAACGGTGCGAGGCTTCAAGCAGGCCATTCAAATAGAAAGGTCAAGACACTAGATTGAACATTGCAAATTTTCCCGCACCTTCACCCTTGCACACGCTTGTTGCTGCTATCTCTGTACAGGCAGTTCTCCTCCTTGCGGGGAGACACAACTTTCGTATGTTTTATGTTTTCCTCTAAAAGGGATTTGAGATCCACTGTAGTATTTCCTGTCTTGTCATCCAGTCCAAACGCGTCATTATCCCACGATTCCTGCAGATCATGATTAACATTCTTTTTTAGATTTATTTCACATTTTAAATCAAATGAGGAGAACGTATCTATTTGAGTACACGATTATTCCTACTTTCTATAGGAAATCTAAAATGTCCATTCCAAACTGGATTAAGGTTTTTCTTCAGTACTCGAGTTATGTTCACTTGTGAGGAAAACAGGGCTAGAATTTCGTATATCCTGAAACAGAGTCTGGACATATTAAGAAGCCTAAAAATTCTGATCTGATTCTCATATCGGGTGCACGTCCTCGTTAGCTTACTACCATAAAAAGACAAGATGTAGATTCACCTCAAGAGAAAGCTATTTTTTCCAAATAGATCCAAGTGTCATCCAAAACACAAAGTACCTCATTAGAGTGAAAACTCTACTCCCTTGTTGGCAAACAACCTAGTTTATTTTTAGAGTTTGCAAAATTGACCATGATGGATAACTGTATTTATTCATTCAGAGAGAACAGATATCATGAAATAACAGGCACATATCTGGCTTCAGAACACAACTCAAAAGAACTTGTTGATCCTCTCATTTTAAGAATTTAAAATAGTCACCCAAAACAAAATTTCTCCTCCAATCAATTATTGCAAAAGTTTACTGCTTTAAAAGAAAAAGCGCTCTTGCCTGTTCCAAGAATAAGTTCAATTAGCAAAGGAGAGAAGTCCTGCTGAAGCCTCTTAGTTTAGGAGATACACCCCTTTTTAGTTAAATTTACTTCCTTGAACCTACCTTTCTCTGTGACTGTGAAATTGCATCATATTTTGATGAGTACTTTGGCATCCGACTTGCTAGAATTGTATGGAATGTTATCAAAGCAGAAAATCAAATACAGGTTTTGATGAGTATTTCAACATCTGACTTACTAGATTTGAATGGAATGCTATCGAGCCATAAGTGGTGTCTTGAAATTTTAGGCATGGTGCTATGATTTGTATTATAATTTTATTTTCCAGGAAAGATTTGTTCAACATTGAAGAAGAAGAAATATAATAACCTGATAAATCTAATACTAGAGCAATGGGAATTGTGAATGCTATTGCATTGAAGAACTAAACTATTGAAAATAAACCAGGGTAGTAAATGGCAAATAAAAGACGCATTTTGAAGGACAAAAATGATCCAGTCAAGTATATAAGGTACTCCTGATAAATTTTTTAAATTACATAAAAGGAGACATTAAGATGATCTTTCTTCCAATGCTCCAGAGAGCAAGCTAAAAAGTGTCAAAAGATCTCCAATTGTAAACAATTCAGCTTGGTTGACACAATTTTGTGTTCACGTTTGAAATTTATAGTAGATCTACAAAATCAATTTAACAGAGCAGATTTGTCACTGCACATTTAAGAAGCAAGGCATCCGCTTTAGATGAGCTTTTTGACAAGATAAAACACCACACCTATATTCAAGGAAGTTTTGCATTAAAAAATGATTTCCTAAAGCTGTAGAGTTTGAAAATTTTCACTTTGTGATCCCTCTTTCCATAGCCTTTTCAATAATCAAGATGAATTTTTTTTTTAAGAAAAAACGAAATAGATTTATTCCTAAGTTATTTATCTACGACAAACCTTCGTCAAATCTTCAAGCTCATTTAAAGCTTGATGATGAGTCAGCTAGAAAAGTAAAAATGTAGTTCATATAATTGTTCATGTTGTTTTGTTCAAGATAATCTTTATAAATGTTATGTTCTGTTGTTTTGTTCAATGACTTCTCTTAAATTCACCCAAATCTTTTAAATATTACTATCTATTTGAGTGTTTATGACAGTGGAACAAATGATTTTGTAAAGATTCAAAAGGGACATCCATATAATTAAGTTTGAATGAGCAGATGACTAATATATTTCCTTCTCTACATTTAAAGAATCAACCAATTATTCATAAATGCATGAATCCATTTTTAGAGTTTAAGGCAATTATGTTTTGACATTCCTATTATATCACTTTGCAATGATTATAAACTTACATCATAAATTAAATACTCATTTTAACCCAATTCACGTAATGTGGAATTAATTATAATTTAAGGTATATCCATGTTTATAATTAGATTGATAAAATTGAGCAATGGATGTTACTGCACATATACTTTGCCCACAAATGTCTGTAATTTGTCGGAATATATTTTTATAAAGAAAAAAATTAAATTTTGACATTTTAGATTTGATTTATTTTATAGAAATATTTTAAGATGATAATTCTTTATTATATTTTGATATGAATAATTTTTAGGAGAAGAAATATAAAAGAGTATAAGAAAAATAAAACTTCTTTACTAAATAAAACGAAAATGAATTTTAAAGTTAAAAAATTGTATATAAAAATATAAATATATTTTTAAATTTGCGATAATAAATAGGAATGTCAAAATCTTTCATTCCAGTGAATATTAACCTCTATTGTTCCATGTAAAGTTTTAGTTATAAAATTTACAAAGATAATCATTATGATTATTGAAGGTCATCAATTGTGTGAAGCTATGTAACACTATTTATTTTTCCTATCGGCTAACCCTTGCACCTCTTTCCGTGCAAGCGCTAGTTAATATTCTTGTTAAAATAAAGGGTAGGCTTTTAAAGTATTAGACCGTCTCGTAAAGCTTTATTCTAAGTTTATACTATTATCAACAACAAGAATAAAAGTATTCGATTTATTCTTAAACATAGATTCTAATTAATTGTTTAACATTTTCATAACACATATTTTATTGACTCATACAATATTTCTTCCCCCACTAACTTTCATATATAAAAATAAAAAAACTAAAACACTTTAAAAAAAAAATAACAATACATTTTTCAACAATTAACATATTTTACAAATCTCAACATATATTTATGTTTCAACATAATTTTTAAAAATATATTTCTTAACTGATGAAAATAAAATGGCAGTCCTTTATACTCATAGCTGGAAATTTCCTATATTAAAATAGCTGGCATATCTTTATATTATTGTTGTAAGGTAATGGTTCAAAACATATAAATTTGCCAAACTCCCAGATATATTCTTTGTCAACCTGCACATGCAACTAAACAGGTATGCCATTAGGTCTCAAGTTGAACGATTTGGACCATTGTTTTTTGAAAAAACTTAAGATGATATGTGGATATGCCAACATTGTTTTATGTGTAAACTATTGACAAAAATAAATGCTTGACCGTGGGAAATAATGGTGCCCCTCACCATTGTTTTAATATTTAATTTAATTATAGAGAATCAGCAGCTATGGGTGTAGAGAAGTGTCATTTTATTATCATGGGTAAGGAATGTCTCAAAGCCAAATAGTTTCTTATTGTAGCATAAATATGTTGGGACCTAAAATATTGTTTTTCATAAAGTTGAAAAATGTATTGTTATGTTTATTTTTCTTTCTAAAAAGTATCTAAGATATATTTTGTATTCGTAAATGAAAATATTTGTATGGTTAAGCGTTTTCATTTATCAAGTATTTTCATTTATCGAGTATTTTCATTTATCAAGTTTTTAAATCTAGGTGAAATATTTATTATTTGTTTATAAAAATTTTGAATAAAAAAAATATATTATACAAAATAAAAAGGAAGCAATAAAAATAGTTAACATATAATATATTTAAAATCATTTTTTTCAATTTATCAATTTAATGGACTTCTTAACAATTAGTTACTTACACAACTGTTAAACAAGTGCCACTTATTGGCTTAGTACTTCCCTTTAATTGTGTAGTTAATTATAATTTAAATTTTGTATTGTAAATCTAATTGTAATTTAATTATAAGTATTAAATATATTAATTTTTTAATAATTATAATATAAATAATATTTTTTGCAATTAAAAAATTATAATGTAAAATTATATTGGTAAGTTTTTTAATTAAGCACCACAAGAGTGTGCTAACCCGCATTAAAAACATATTAATTGGTAAGTTAATTGTAATGATAATTAAAATTTTAACAATTCTAACCTAATTATAATCTTAAATATCTTTAAGTGTTTCTTTTTAACCATAATCCTAATCCTAATTTTAATTAATTATAAATTTATATAATTATAATAATAGATTTATAATAATTATAATTATAACAATTACAAATACCATTTTTAATTATAATTATTTATAAATTATAAATAATTTAAATGCTAATCTTAATTTTATTTTACTCATATATTTTTAATTATATATGATCAATAATATTATATATGTCAATTGTGAATTGGTCGACTGGTGAAGTTCAATGGTTCTCATTGAGCCCACTACAACATGCCAATACCAACTCCGTAACAAAACATTACATATATTTTAATCTTTTAAATTGATGATAATTGATATTTTATAATTATTTAAATTGTAATAATCTTATTTCATTCATTTTTATTTGTTAAATTAGATGTACATTAATTAATATTTTATTGATTTGAATGGGATAAATAATCAAACTCTTTCGATTATGGAAAAAATATTGATTCCACCAAATTAAGGCTTGACATTAATCTCATTCTAACCTTAAATTCAATAATCCTTAATCATTGAAATGTTCTCATAAATACAGTGTTGGGGTTGGTGTTGTGAAGCATTGCATTTCATCTTTCATTGTTGAGGTTGGATCAAGATGGAGTCCAGGGACTTCCCTCTTTACACAAAAATTGAAAAGCCTTATGCAAAATTAAGGAGAGCTTTTGCCTGCATATATTTTACTCCAATTTTGGCTCTTGTGTTCTATCGCATTAACTATATGCCAAGAGAAGATTATTGTCCATGACTAATAATATTTGCTATAGAAGTGGTGGTTTCCTTCCATTGGCCATTAGAGTTAGTCTTCAGGTGGTGACTTGTGACTCGATACACTTTCCCAGAAAGGCTTTCAAAAAGTTAAGCCTCATTTTCTTATAACTATTTCATTTGTTTCTAAAATAGAGAGCGAGCGCTATAGGCCTTAATGGTTCCTTTGGCAAGAACTTAGTGGAACATCTAAAAATAACTTTAGATTCACTATTGTTTTTGAATTAAGCAACAACAAGAGGGTGCTAGCCTGAGGTACAATAGAAGCACACTAGATACACATTAACAACATATTAATCATATCCACAGTGCACAAAGGAGAAACATAAAAGAACAAAAAGGTCATGAAAGAGCACCACCAAAGCTAAACCAAAAAACTATCAGTTGGAACTTTCCAAACTCCCTTGGAAAAGAAAGGTTATCAAAGATCTTCCTGTGAATAAAAGTAGCAACCTAGCTATAGATCCACCCACTGACTGCAACAACCCTTTCAACCTCAATACTAAAAGGACCCACCTCAATAGGAGCAGTGAGGAGGGAGATCAACAACAACAGGAAAAAATTGTTAAACCACCTACTACAGAAGAGCGACCAGAACTTGTCCACCTCCAAAGTCACCAAAACCTCCCCCTCAATAGGAGACAACTCCACCTCCATAGGAGTCATGAAAGAAGAAACAAACAGAAAATAACAAGCCCACCTCAAGTCTAACCACCCAAATCCAAATCCATAGGGTTGGGAAAATCTCCCAAACCGGCTGTAAACTTCAACCAAAAATAACCACACAAGGTGAGCCCTTGAAAAGTGCCAGCATTCACCTACCCAAAAAAGAAAGAAAAAAGGTTGTCTAGACCAAGCAAAAAGGATAGACCCACAAAATGAAAAAAAGAGTTGGAAGCGAATGCCTTTCCCATCACACCCACGTCAAATAGAACAAATCTTCAAGTTGAAAAGCTAATAACCACATCAAGAACTCTGGAGTGTCTTCAATAAACCAAATAAAAAAATTGGCAACCTGCAGAAGAAAGGCACCCAACCACTAAAAGGAAATAACCTCAACTAAAACCAACTTGCATAGGGCACTAAAAAACACGTCAAAGCTCCAGATGCACCACAGAAACTTCACAGGCTAAACACCAAGAGAAAAGTGCAGCAGCATATGGGTCATCCCCCAAGAGGAACACCACTCCCCCACTGCATCCAAAAAGTCCCACTAGCAGGGAGAGAAACACCAAGGAGGGCAGTAGCTCCTAGAAAAACCCTTACCCACACACAGGGTATTCAACAAACAAGACCCAAATAGGCCAAAAAAAAAACCTGAACCCTCAAACTCAGGAACTCTGAGACGGGCTAACAATCATGAAACACACAAACACTATACCTCATCGAAGAAGAGGGTGAGGAGTTAGCAGATCCACCACAAAGAATGCCAAAAAAGAGTGGCTAGTAGAAGAAAATGATGCCCAATGCAAGAACAGAGTAGGTAGGGCAGCACAAACACCATAACCTGCAATCGACAGCCAGAGGCTTGAAACCACACTACCCATAAAAGATGTGGCCATGAGAAGGGTGAGAGCACAGTCTGCATCCTCACCGTCATTTTCCTCTCCTTCTTGAGCCTCACGTTTTCCCTCAGAAACCCTACCTCCATCACTGCACCTGCTCCCACTCCTACCCATTCTTTTTTCATGAGCCTGCTAATTAGATTCACTATTGTTTATAAATGGGAAGATTTGGAAATGATCTACTACCTATTGATATATTTATATGTATGGCTGATCCAATCAGAGAGCCTCAAATGATTGTTATGAATACTGTACAGTCCACTCTAGCTCATGATTATTTCGAAGAAAAACTGTCACGTTATGTGTCTAATGATGAAGGATCTATACTTACCTTCTACGCTCTGTTTAAAGACTCACTTTTTGTAAAGATTTGGGTTCCTTTCTGTCACTAATATTTGATTTAACAGAGGTGTCCCAATACATACTTTTCAAAATGTGATGCTCACCAAAATCAGAGTTTGTCGTTTGCAACTAAGTGGGAAAAGCTCAAGGCAAGAAGAGGTATCAGATTTACCTATGAATTAAAAGAAATTATATTTATATTAAAGATACATGTGGGATGTAGAATTTGTATTTTATTAAAATGCATTTTTTTTAATTGTAAATTTTTTGAAGTAAATTTGTTAAATATTTTTATTTCTACTTTGAAACTACATATCACTTTTGTCTCATACATATTTTTAATACACACTAGTAAATTTTGGCCATATTTTTGACGTGAGTTGGTCAATTTTTCGATGTCAGTTGGTCGAAAAAATGATCACTATTGTCGTCGGAGATTTTTCGTTGATTAACTGACCCAAAAAAGGTTGTGTCAAATTATCGATAGTAATAGTGGTTGAATGATCGACTGTATAATGAGTTCAGACTATGGACATTTTGGTCGATATAGTATGTTGATCATTCTCATCGTCGTTGAACTATCGACTTTAGTATGCATTGAGACTGTGGCATTCTGGTCAAAATAGTTTTTTGTCCATTGTCATCATCGCCGAATTATCAAATTTAGTATGTGTTGAGACTGTAGCATTCTGGTCGAAATAGTTCGTTGATCATTGTCATTTTCATCAAACTATCGAATTCAGGATGCGTTAAGACTGTGGCATTCTGGTCTAAATAATTTTTTGATCATTGTCACAGTCGTCAAAATAGAGACATCATAATGCATTGACACTGTGGCATTTTGATCAAATTTTTTGTTGATCTAGTTTCGGGCTGTCAAAATAGAGACGTCAAAAAGAGTTGAGACTGTAGCCTTTTGATCTAAACATTTTTTTGATATATTTGATTTCCCTCAAAATAGCGATGACATATTCATTTTTTTAAAATAATATATATTAATCATCGATTAATATATATAATATACTTCCTCTTAATAATCTTTTCATTGAAAGTATAGTAGTTGAATTAGAATACGCTCTAGAATGCGTACAAATCTAATTACTTAGCCCTATAAATTATCATTGTTCTTACTATCATTAAATTATAGTCTATAAATAACATTTTTCATCTACACGTGTCAACATAATGATTATTGTGTAACACATGTCAGCATAAGTTAGGAAATTCTATATTTTTGAAATTTTATATGTATATATGGTATTTTGCAATTCCATGAAGATGTTAATACAACTAAATCTACACTTATATTACAATAAAATGCCAAACTAAAAACATAATAATGAAATTGAACAAATAAACTAGTCATAATACTTGTTTGGAAGATATTGATATTGATTATTACTATTAATAATTCTGACAATAATTATTAATTAATTACTAATTACTAGTGATTAATACTACTATCTTAATGGTTAATAGCCAGAAAATTTGAATACTGACATCATTAAATTATCATTAACATAACTACCAAATAGCTTTCAAGATACTAAACCTATCAGAAGAACATCTTCTTCATCAGTAGATAGTCAAACACAATTTTATAACATCACGATTCCAAATTTAACAAATTAATGATCTACATGTCAAACTATGTTACTAACCATATTTAAAACTAAAATTACCAATATATAGTATAATAGATTTAATAAAAGCATATGATAACATCTATTAATATTTTATTCTAATTTAACAAACAAATTAGTATAATTACAAGTTAAGGATTGTGCAGAAGAAATAAGGAAGCATAGTAAGGAAGTTGTGTATGATTTTATGTTTAAGCTAATTAAACATGGGTTCAAAGTAATGATGGCATGCTCTGCTAACTTCTGGAACACTTATGTAGGTGAATTTAGATCTCTCAAAGAGCATACTCGAATTGGAGACATAATTAATGAAAATAATTGATGATATGAAGCTAAAATATTCTATGTCCATGTATGATTCCAAGAAAGCAAAAAAAATTGCTCGAGAAGCATCAAGAATTTTTGGAAGAGCTTGTAGAGGACATGGATTTCCTAGATAAGGAATACATAGGGGAAATCCAAGTCCTTCTGAGTAGTGATGATGGATCAAAAATTTCTTTAGAACAATGAAGAGACACACTAGAAAATTAGCTTCCTCAAGTTTTGGATGATATCAATGATGATAATCATGTACTGCATAACACGAAGGTCATCACAGATGAATTCTACAGGAGAGAATACACTATGCTACACCTTGTCACTAACATGGATACCTTCAAAGAATAAGACTATATTGAGCACATAGGAACTATTAATTTGTTTGAAGGAGTTAAAGATGTGTTATTATTAAAAAAATGTAATTAAGATTTGTATTTTCATCAAGGGACATCTAGTTTCAAGTAGGGTAGTTTTTCCTTATATAAGGAAGTTTTTTTTTAATTTTCAAAATACATCATGAGAGATTAGAGTTTTTGGGACAAGCAAGACATTTTTATAGCTTTTATATCTTCTATAATACTTTATTTTAGTAAATGCAAAGTCCTTGTTACTATCATGAAAATAACATTAGTGCATGCTTTAAAATCTATTTTTTACTTGTTGCATGGTTAAAGTAGCCATTGTTATCTCAGGTATTTTATTGTTCAACTTTATGCTCTATATATACAACACAACTAATCTTCTATACTCCACTAATTTTCTTTCCTCTAATAAAAAGTAAACCCATAGGTACTAGCAAAGCCTAAAGTGCAAGGGATTATAGCCAGAATTAGGTTCATTTCATTTGTTGGCCAAACTGTTTGTTAGTCTTGATCATAGAAACTGGCCTATTCTTAGAGCTCAACAACATGCAGTTTTCAGAACCAACATATTGGCGACTCTACTAGGGAGATTGAAAGAAAAGTGACTCCACTAGTGGAAAGAACTTAGAGAATAAAACCACTCATTCCTTTGGAAAGAGAGGTGACAACTTGAAAAAAGACAAAATAAATTTATGAATGAGAATAAAATAATTTGCACTGCAGTTAAAGCTAGTAATAGAAGTTTGAGATTGCAATTCCCAATGTCTCATCCTTGTATGTTTGGTAGAAGTTCCCTAAGACAAGGACATCTCATTGAACCTTTGGAGTTTTATCTAAAAAGAACTAGAGAAAGGTAGAATAGTAAAAAAAACTCAAGATCAACAAAATCAAATGGGGCTAGAGAAATAAAGGAGATTTCCAGACCGAGAGGATGGAAAATATAGGTTTTTTAATGGTGAAAATGGATTTCCTATAAGAGGTGAACAAGATACTCATAAAGTAACATAGGATGAGATGATCCTAAATCATAGTGCTAAAGCTTATAATGAAAGAACATTTCAGAACTGTAAAGGAGCTCTCTTGTACAATTAGAATATTAAAAATGATAAAACAAAATAAAAAACTAGCCTAGGAAGTATTGAATATTATATCTAAGTTAGGATATAGCTAATGCACGAGAGGATCACATGAATAATAACATTAATGAATATATGGAACAAGATAATACAACTTATAAACCCCAACATTTACAGGTAAATAACTCTCATAATCTTAATCAAAATGAAGTAGTGTTTTCCTGAATGAATGAGCCAAACAGATCCAATGACATGCTTCAACCACCTAGATATAAAACACATGTGTCTGTACAAGAGATGGGTATTTATAAATATATTTATTAGTGTAGTGGTAATGGACCCCAATACTAATGCAATTATTCATATGGTGGGTACAATCAGAATATCAAGCAAAATCGATGCCACCAAAATCAATAAAACCCCCCGCATGATCTATATTTATATAATTATTACCACTAGAAAGTTCCTCCTCAACAATACTAGTAGTAATAAACACAAATACCTCCATGTAAATATCAATATGATAGTGTGGACCAAAACTATCAACACTACTAATATGGTCCACAAGGTCAACATCGTCAAATGTAGTATAAACAACATCAAAGGTAGAATATATTTGCAAGAGGCCCTATGAATGTAGATATATTCATGAAGTTTAAATTCATAGGAATATAGGATTAATCTCATGACATAACCAATTAACAAAGGAGCTTTATCCCTAAGTTCACTAAAAATAATTATGTGACAGGGGAAAGCCATGATAAGGCATTTGAGAATGTGGTGGATAATTTTGATTGTGAACATGAGGATATATTTATAAAACTATTTATGCAATCCCTCACGAGAGTGCAAGGGATTGGTATAAAAAAATCCAAATGTCTCAATCAGCTATTGGGCTGAATGTAAAAGAATGTTCCTTGAACAATATGGAGATCACACAAATCCAAAGTTTGCTCTACATGAACACATGAACAATAAAAAAGGATCAAATAAATCAATGGCTAGCTTTAATATGAAATTCACAAAATTTCTTAACAAAATTCCTCTATAGTTGAAGCCTACAGACCTAATGTTCTTGATATTCTACATTAATTCTTTTGACCCTAAGATAGGGTATGAATTAAGGGACAAAAATCCTCCAACTTTGAAAGAAGCATTTAAAGATGCACAAAATATTAAAAATAATAGGTGTGCTTCTAGTAAGGTTGGGAGAAGAGATGATGTCATGTTATTTCAAAACTCTAAAACACAAAACAATTAACCTAAGGATGAAGATAATCTTGAAAAAGTCATGAATTCTCTAAAAGACGTGTCACATTAAATTGGAAAAAATGTTAGACCTATATTTCATAGAAATGATAGGCCAAGGATACATGACATGCCTTACAACACAAAATCACTTAATACCTCTTAATTAACCCAATCTTAACTACAATGGAGAAAACCATAATACATTGAAAAATGTCTTATTAACTTAAATAACCCTTCCATAGAAAAATCCAAATTTATTGTCTAAGAATAGTGATAGTATTTTAGCAAGTTATTCTTCACTCTCCATTGACGATCTCATTGAAGCACGTGAAGGAGCACAAAATAAGGGCTTGAGAATTTGTTACACATTAATCTACAAATTTCTGTCTAGACTAAACTAATATAGATTTTAAACTGTGACTATCAAGGAAAATATTGTTCAGATAAATGTGCAAGAAATATGGAAAACCATTGAAAACACTGTAAAAAATATAATGTGCCTACTTCTATAAAATAAAGGTTTCACAGTGCATGATATGATAACTAAAAATATTTTGGAAAGTAGAAATGTAGAAGATTTCAATTTATCTCTGTACAAAAGATGTACAAATGGAAAAAAATCTTCTAAACATTTTTTTTAATTCATCACATGGACAACTCAGCTCATCAACCAAATTTACTATTTTAGGAACATCCAAAGGGAAACGTGGGAGTTTCATCAATGGTATTTGCAAGATGAATAAATTAGGTTATATTGAATGCTCTTTCCACCTGCTCTCTTCAAGCTAAATTATCTTGAAGTCCTGAATGCACAACATATATGAAAATATACTGGGCCTAGCTAGAAGAATTATCATAAAGTATCAATATATCAATGACATGATGAATAGTGAGCCTTTGACATTCCTCTAAACATGAAAACCATAAAAAGGAAGTCTAAAAAGCATGAAGAATAGCCACAAGGGTACCATGGTTGCATCCTACAACATTGAAGAGGTCATTTTTGGTTTACCAAGCACTCAAAAGATGCCTAATGATAGAAGATAGTCATGATCCAGAAGAACCAAAGAGAATTTAGAAGGTCATTTAGACCCTTCACTCAACATGGTCGCTAAGGGTGGTGAAATATGAAGTCTTTCAATTAAACATTTTAACAAAGAAGAAAGAAAAGTTACTCTTGACAAAAACATTAAAGAGCTTAAAGAGAACAAATATCAAATATGGCAGTCAAAAGATCAAAACATAGAAAAGGGATAGTTATGAGGGTTTGAAGAAATACATAAAATATACAAATGACTGCCAGCTCTACCAATTTGACAATGATATATATGAAGTTACAAAGAAGAGAATTTATGTCCAGTAAAAGAAAAAAAACCCTTAGAGAACATGTATCATTTTTTTGAGGAAGCAAATTAGTCAAGGAGAAAAAAATCCATAGTCTGAAGATGTAAACTCTCTTACCTTATATTTTCTTTAGGTTGTAACTTCTAAGTTTCAAAAAATATATTGAATGAAAGATTTGTTAAAGTTTCAAAAAATTAATAGAGGTAGGAATTAAACTATGCCACACCAAACCACTTGGATTGGTATTTGACCCCATTTCAACAGTTTATCAACATCTCATAGTAATTTAACTAGGGATCCAATTTGGAATCCCAACTAATAAAATGTATTACCAGTAAAGCTCACCCATTTAAGTTTCTTTTTTATAATTTGGATCCATATAAACATGAAAAACTTTGAGCAATTTAGAATATTGTACACCAGATGTTAAACATAAAACAACTTAAAAAACTAAAATGAAAGCAATAAATGTAGATTATTGTACCTCTAAATTGAAGACCCTGCTAATTCCCATTAGTTCCTTCTTAACCATTGCAATACAATGCCATGAATGTGAACATTAGATCAAATTTGCATGCATACAAATACAAGTAAACTTAGATCAAACAATAGGATTTAAGAGTACAATTGTAAATTACCTTTTGATCAATTTTCTTTCTCTTGTTTAGCAATATTATTCTATTCCTTCTTTCCTCCTCCTTCTTAGAACTATTATAAGATTGCATTTCAGCTTCAACCTCTTTCTTTGCTTTGATAGGGATTTCCTCATAATTTTTTACACTGTGTATTCTACATTTACGTTCAATTACATGCTTTCTTTGCATATCATACTGTAACTTCATGCGGTAGTCAACATCACTCTCCCTCTTTTGATAGACCTGACGCTTTGAATGCTCCAAAGACAGGAAGAGATAGACAATGTTCATTTGTATTTCTCTCTTCGTGTCTTTGGGGCATCTGTTGCTTCAATTGAATTGAGGGTGCATTTTTTAGTCTTTTGATGTTCGATCTTGTATAAAATCAACTAATGCAAACAATCCACTAGGGGTGGGAAGATCAAGGAAGAACTCAAAAGTACAAGACCTAATGGCCATACCTAAGACGTCATAGTTTAGGTTTAACTTTAAAAACAATCTTTTAAAGGATGGTAGAATTAGTTACGCAACTAGTTTCTAGGGTAGAGTCCCCAGACAATGTCTCCATCGGCTTCCATCCACTTAGGTAAACACAGATGAGATCCTAATTAGATTCTACCTACAAATAAGTTATACGTATACCTCCTCATAAGGTTACCTACCCAATGGTTTGTAACTACGATGGAGAACCAATTCTTGTAATATATTAAGGTAATATCCATGATCCCAAAACTACAAGATTTATAATTGTATGAGAGGAGATACATATTACCTAATTTTATGACCACTTATCTTAAAACTTGCATGACATAATTCTATTTGATACTTTCGTGTTGCTTCAGATTTGCACAACATTGAATGCAAAGGAAATAACCCATGATAAGGTTTTTTCAGTTGTAGAAGGAATATATAAAGATCCAATTTAATTTATAAAAGCCATATATTCCTGTTAATATCAATAGTCAAATCTAGAATATATTTAATTTGTCAAACACCCAAACATCTAGAGAAAAAAGATTCATTTTTGTTAACACTGATTATTCACTCTCCAAGTCTACCTATACTACCTTCTAAATCATAATAATCCAAATCAAATAAATATTGACACATTACTTAAATTATGTATTAAGTGGATAGATGCAGATGATATATACATACCAAATATTTAAGAGGTTTAACATAGATGGTGATTGAGAACATTCTACTTTTCCATATAAGTATTTCCAACAAAAGAAAATTTGCATGAATAAAATCAATGAATTACTTGTCAAGAAATATATTACCTATTACTAAAGAATGCATATATTGGTTCATCAAAATATATGTCCAAAACATAAAACAGCTGAAGAAAGTAAAATGAAAGCAATAAGTGTAGATTACTGCACCTCTGAATTGGAGACCTTTGTAATTCCCATCAGTTTTCTCTTGACCATTCCTCTACAATGCCATGAATGTGAATATTAGATCAAATTTGCATGCATACAAACACAAGTAAACTAATAAAATAATATGATCTAAGAGTAATATTGCAAATTACCTTTCGATCAATTTTCTTTCTCTTGTTCAACAATATTATTCTATTAAAGCTTCAACCTCTTTCTTTGCTTTGTTAGGGAGTTCCTCATAATTTTTTACACCGTGTATTATACATTTAGGTTCAATTACAAACTTTCTTTGCATATGTTACCACAATTTCAGTTGGTAGTCAACATCACTCTCCCTCTTTTGATTATACTTTATTATTCTTCTGAGGAAAGAGATTTACATTTAGGTTGTCCTGTAGCATTTGGACCATGCTTTTTTGGTGGAATGAAATCAAGGTTGTGCTTCTTTATCCTATGCATATTTTAAAGGACTAAATATGCATAAGATGATAAAGAACAACCTTGAGTTCATTCCAATCTATGAACGAATCTCACAAAAATATAATAATCTACCATCCACTCGTTCAATTCTATGATGTACAAACCTGTGCAAACAATTCCAAAATAAAACAAGAGCTGGAGTGTACGATAGTTCCTTCTAGGTGCAGGCAAGGTGGTTTTACCAGATAGAGATGGTTTTACATGATAAATGCATCTATTTTCTTATGGTTGCAACCCAATATCAACAAACAACTTACAAGAATATAAACTTAATTTACTCAAATTACCTGGCTTCAAGTACAACCAATGTTCATTTGTATTTCTCTCTTACTGTCTTTGGGCATCCAATGCTCAAACTCATACTTGAAGGATGTTCACTTGAATATCACCTACGCATATACCTTCTCTAATAAACTCTTATATATAGGTGAAGGGGACTAAACATACATTTTGAGTACTGGTTTTTGTACTAAGCTTTATGCAGGGTACATGGATAAGAAGACAACAATTGGAATGAAAGTTATGTATGTATCACCTGTACATATACCCTCTCTAATAAACTCTTATATACATGTGAAGGTTGTATATTTTTTATAGGTTATTTTTGTGCGTGTGCATGTGTGTGTTGGGTCGTCCTTAAAAGATGATTTTCCCTTACCTAATATCGATATGATTGTGGATTTGACAATAGGTCATGCTTTATTCTCTTTTATGGATGGATTTTAAGGTTATAATCAAATATTTATTCCTATTGAAGATCAACTTAAAACCACATTTATCACACCTTGGGGAACATTCTGTTGGGTCATGATGCCTTTTGAATTAAGAAATGTGGAAGCAACCTATCAACGTGCTATGACCTTTATTTTCCATGATTACATCCATAAGGTTCTAGAAGATTATTTAGATGATATCTTGGTGAAATATATACAAAGAGAGGACCATGTGTTTATTTTAAGACAAATATTTGAAAGGATTAAGAGTTATAATATGAGATTAAATCCTAAGAAATGTTCTCTTGGAGTTGATTTTGGTAAATTGTTAGGATTTATAATCTCTATGCGAGGCGTAGAGGTTGATAATGAAAAGATTGATGCTATTGTTAACATGCCTCCTAAGAATATTTCTCAATTGCGTAGTTTACAAGGAAAAATACAATCTATTTGTCACTTTGTTTCTAACTTAGCTGATAGAACTGTTCCTTTCACCTCCTTGCTTAGAAAAGCTACTGCTTTTTCTTGGAACCAGGAATGTAAATAATCCTTTGATTAATTTAAGGAGTATATTTGTAATCCTCCTATTTTGTAACCTACTTGATTTAATAAACACTTATATCTATATACTTCTGCCACTTCCCATGTCGTGAGTGCATTATTGGCTCAACATGATAGGGAAGGAAAGGAAATACTAGTATAATACATCAGTCAGACTTTACTTGAATACGAAACAAGATATACTGGATTAGAAAGACAATGCTTCGCTTTAGTTTATGCTTGTCAAAAACTCAGGCATTATCTATTGATGTTGAGGTTAATGTGATTGTTAAATTTGATCCTCTCAAACACCTTTTCTCAAAAACTTATCTATCTAGTTGTCTAGCTAAATGGGTGATGCCACTTATTGAATTTGATCTTAATTACATTCTTCAAAATTAAATTAAAGGACAAGCCTTAACTGATTATTTAGCTAAAGCTCCTTGTCCGCATTCTAATACGAACATCACCTCAATAGAATTGCTTGATGAGAATATTTTAGTTATTCAGAAAGAAGATGTTTAGGAATTATATTTTGATGGTTCTAGATGTAAGAGACACTCTGGTGTAGGCATAATATTTTTCCCTCCTACAAAGAAACCAATCCTTATGTCATATAAATTGACCTTTCCTTGTACTAACAATATGGCAAAATATGAAGCTCTTATAGCTGGCTTACGGGAAGCTTCATCCCTTCATATTAAAAACTTGGAAATATAAGGGGATTCACAATTGATTGTTGAACAAATCAAAGGGGGTTATCAGACTAAGAATTATAAAAATTTTCAATATAAAGAATTGGCTCTTGATATCCTTTCACAATTTTCTTCTTATACGATTCAAACTTTACCTAGGAAAGATAATCGACATGCAGACACTATGACAAGCACAACTTACTTGGTGTATCTCAAGAATAAAGCTCAAGAATTTTGATTTACTATACACACTCTTAAACATCCTACAATTTCTAATAAGGTTTATGCTGATTGTTGTGAATTACATTTGGATGAATGGTATTCGCATCTCTTTCTTTTTTTGAAAGAAAATATATTTCCATAATCAACAACAAGGAACATGTGTAACCGTATTACAAAGCTTTCAAGAAGTGTCATCTATATTATTAGAAAACAATAGAACAAGATTCTTTTACATTTGTCAAGAAGTGTCATCTATGTCAGCAACATGGTAATTTAATTCATGCTCCTGCTTGCTAGCTTCGTAATCAAGTTGTTCCCTGGCATTTTAGTATTTTAGGATTTGACCTTATTGGAAAATTTTCACCAGCTTATTCTCAAGGACATACATACATTCTCACAACTACAGATTACTTTACAAAGTGGGTAGATTCTATTCCTCTCTATTCTACTACTGTGGATGTTATTTGTGGTTTTATTCTTAATCCTATTATAGCATGATTTGGTATTCCTTCAACGATAGTTTCAGATAATGGCACTTCTTTCAAGAATAAATAAGTCACAAAATTCTTGGAAAAATATTGTATTCAACATAGATTTTCTACTCCCTACTATCCTCAATCTAATGGTCAAGCCAAAGCATCAAACAAAGTCATTGAGCAAATCTAAAGGAAAACTGTCAATAAGCATGCAAACAATTGGCATACTCAACTTACTTAGGCTTTATGGGCTTATAGGACTAGTGTGCACACTGCCACAGATACTTCTCCTTATAATCTTGTTTATGGTACTGATGCTATTATGCCATTAGAATTATAAATACCTTCTTTACATGTTTCATTCCATGGGATAATTGATAAAGATACTTTATGGGAACAATGATTACAAGAATTAGAGATGTTGGATGAACAATGAATAAATGCTTTGGAGCATGTTAAGGCTTATCATAAATCACTTAAAAAATAATACAATCATAAGGTGATTGAACGATCATTTTTGGTAGGTGAGTTAGTCTTATATGAAAATCAACAGAATGTGAATGCTTTACCTAGTGAAAAAAGGGAAATTTATCCCTAATTAGCTTGAACCTTTTGTGGTTATTGAGGATTTTACTTCATGTGCTTATAATATTGTTGATATGAATGGTTTTCTACTCAAGGAACCTATTAATATAATGCATCTCAAACGTTATTATCCCTAATACATCAACTTTTCTTCATGTATTTATGTATTCCCTATAAGAATAGTTATGTATGTTTTGTAGGTTATGAGATTTGAATACATTTATACATCAATTTCATTTCTTTCTTTATGTTATGTTTTTGTGTATTGATGAAGAGAACAAGTAATCAATCATAGAACTAACTAGTCAAGAAAAATGTTCATATATAAATATTCATGAGTTTGGTACATATATGGCACATATGCCATAGCTATCAATCTCTATCTCTACGCTCTGAGGGTTGGTGGCTCCCAGCTCTTTCTGCTCTATGGTGTTGTTAGGGTTTTTTCTTACAGGGCCTCTAAAAATGCTTGAATACCTAAATAAATCTATGAATCCCAATGCCTTTGATACTTTGACTCAAGCAAGAGAAAACACTAATTGATGAGGTATTTTGATAACACTGGGGATACGTATTATCACCTCCTTTTTTGAGATCCACTAACTCAGGTAGGTTTTACCTATGATTGATTACTGACTTCACAGTATCTTTAGAGTGGATTTCACTTATGGGCTGAATGCTCTATTCTTATATGGATATATAAATGACAATGCAAATAACTATGATTATTCTGAGGAAAATCTTGACAATCCAAATCATTATGTTTATGATGACAGATAGCAACATAATAAGGAATTTCATCTTTCTTTCTTTTTACGATTCTTGTGAATTTAGGAGGAATAACCTATTTGATTTTTCTCTTTAAGAAATCAACAAACTCCAACTGTAATCACTGTGAATACAATTGATTTTAAATATATACTCTAAAGGTAATTAATTTTGAATAGTATTGGATATTTTGGATGATGATGGATTACCTAACAAGTCCCTAGACCAGTGTAGCCTTGGGCTTATAGAATCAAGAGATATAAATTCATAGAAAGATAAACAAATAAAATACTGTAAGATGCCTTACAACCTACATACAACTTAGGTAAAGTTCCTAACAAATTACCCTGTCACTCCCACAATATTATATCAAATCCTTAATTAATGTTGTACTCTCTGAAACTACTCACAAGGTTTAATTCTCCCCTTAGAAGAAACTTGAAAATAATTACATAACTACCTTGTAGCCAATATGCTTAACATGCCTTAAAAATTAAACATAAAAGAGTACACTCAATAAGAAAAGAGACACTAACAATATGGAATAAAGTTGCACTGTATTTTATTCATAAATTTATGCTTTGGTACATATCAAGGCTTAAAAGCTCAAAAACTCAAACTGAAGTCTAGAAGTCTGGCTTGCCAATATATTTCATCTCTCTTCAAAATATTACAATTTGATCTATTTATATGTTCTAACCATCTTGGAATCCTAAAAACAAGGATGCAACAAGCTTCAGATGGTTGTAAAAACCTAACCCTAAAACTTAGGAAAAGACAAAAATAAGAATGCACCAAGCGGTGGAAAGACAAAATACAGGAATGAAATCTGATATGTTCTTTGTCTTCATGTGATCTTCGACATCTTTGGTTGTGCATATTGAGGATAGTCCCTGATTTGACTTTTGGTGATGACTAACCTATTTTTCTTCCAAAAAATCTAAACTGGATAATCTGACATTCCTTCATTCCTCATCAATGATATCTAAATCTACTATTACTGGTCTCTTCTTTTTGGGATTTGCCAGATTGTCCTAGGCAGTCACATCCTCTTCTTTTGGCCATTCAAAATTTTGGATATTCTCCAACTAGATCTTTTGCCTTTCCCATCTAGCATCTGTTATGATCTTAACATCAGATATGAATTTATTACAATCTGACTCTTCTTTAAATGCCTCATCAATCAGTGCATTGAATTTTTCCATATCAAATTCTCCCTTATCTGATATATAAATGTCTTTATTTCAAAGTACATTTTCAAAATATGATAACCATAACCCTAATGGTTTTATTTGATCATCCTCTGTCCTAATAGGTGGCACAAATCTATTATATCCTGAACCAAACATTTTTAACTTAGCATCTACTTGGTTGGCCTTTCCTTTGAAGAAAGATAGAGTAGCACCAATTTGTTCTATCTCAGTACCACCCAAAGTTACTATTTCTGGTATGTTTGACCTCAATGGTTGTACTAATGCTAATCTTTCAAAAAGTGTAGTCCTTCCAGACCGAGTAGCATAATAAGGGTTCAAAATTGTCAAAAAACTTGTCACCTCAGCCTGTATAACTAGAAATATACCATATGCCCCATACACTACATCCATCTTATCCTTAATAACACTTATTCTATGCTGAAAAATTGACACCAATGCTTCCAAAATCAAACCATTATATTCAATGGCTCTCTGCTCTATTTCAATCAATGTATCCCCTGTATCCACAATCTGCATTTCAGCATATGTTACCTCTTTGGGATCAATAGGGGTGGGCTCTACAATTTCCATTAGTTGCTTAGTAAGTTCACTTATAAGCATATCATTCTCCTTAATTTTTATCAGTGCAAGCTCTCTATCTTTTGCAATATCACTAGCATCACTAGTAATCTTCTGTAGTTTCTCTGAGAGTTGAACTTTTTTAGGTTCATTAAGCTGAGAAAAATTGGTTAGAAGCTGGGATACTTCAAGATCCCCTATATTTTGAAAGGTCCAAATAATGTTACTTCCCTCCATCTTCTCATCAATATTTAGAAGGGTTGGTTTCTAATCCTTCGGAGCTAAGCTCCATATTGCAAGTGCTTGGGATTTAGAGCTATACCCAAATCCTCTGACCATATCTCCCACCTAGGTCTCTGATGATAATTTCATATCAGGCTATCTCCTTATTTGGTCAATAATGAATGTTGAAGATAAGTCCCAGCCCTCAACAAGTAGTATCCCACTCGCCTTTACCAACTGTCTTGCTTGTTCAGGAGTAATCTCTTCTGACTCAAGATCATAATCCTATAATGTTTGAAGAGCTTCTTGGTTGACTGGATCACAACCTTCTAATTGTAACTACTTTTTAAATTTTTGTTGTTTATTCCATATTAAATTTTTTTTGAATTCCTTTGTCTTGATGAAGTTATCATCCTTAAGGAATTCCTCCTGATGAATCAATATTTCATCAGTACATGATCTCAGAGGTAATTCATGATCTACCTCTATATCCTTTTGTAGCCTTTTTCCAGCTCTGATATGTTTTCTGAGTAAATGATCATAGGGTCTATCCCCTGCTATTAATGCTCCAATTCTGTCTGTTCTTTTCCTTTGGGAAGGCACACCTATTTCCACTTTTTGCCTCTTAGGTGGAGGCTCATTTGTGACCTCCTTTTTAGGGACCTCTGTCAGGTCAATGATGTTCTTCTCTTCTACCATACACCATAGGGGAACTGCTTGATACTCTGGATGAGAAAATGGTGAGGGAAAAATCCCTGATCACTATCATCATCATACTCAGACTCCAAATGGTCTTTACGACCCTTCTCAAGAACTACCAATGCTTCTTCTAATTGATTACATAAAAGAGTATGATTTTTGATCATTGCTTCTAACCTTTTCAAATATGGCAAATTGGGAAAGAAGCCTCCAAATTTGAGTCCTTTTCATTTCATCTGCATTTCTAGGTCCAAAATTTCATTGAACTTAGTTTCTCTTTTGTTTATTTCTTCATCTTCCATGATATTTCTTATCGGGTCCTCCTCCATACATTCTTCATGTATTTTGGTATAAGGTATAGTGGGTGTAAGAAATTTTATTACACTAATGATGAATCTCTCTATATCCACATGCCTATGGAAGGAAAAACTCATCCTCTAATGATTCATCCAGGCATTTATTGGGTCCATAGCCTTCTTCCCAATAGTGAAATTGTAAATTCTGAACTGCCTAGGGGTAAAAGTACCCTTCCTATGTGGAGCCAAGTGCTCATTGTCAACCAGAATCAGTTGTCTAATGAATTCAACTACTTCTATCCTTAGTGGCACATAAAATGGAAAAATATGTGGGGGTTGAGGGAAACCATAAAACCTCATTATTGTAAAGTTCTTCTCAAAATAGAAATCACCCCAATTATGATCTCCTGGCCACTTTTCCAAATATTGACAAGGCCTCAATAGCTGGATAACCTTAATAGGTAATCTGGTCTTCTCTACACCCAAACATTTAAGAATTGGATATATTATCCAATTCTCAAAAGCACAGAACTCCTATTCCCTGGAAGTATTATTCCATGTTCTGAGCCAAAACTGAACAGGGTTATCTTGACCATGATGAAATCTCTGTGGCTACAAGTTATGACAATCCATAATTGGATAATTATGATATAGGATAAAATGCATAAGTATTGAATAGTGTAAAAACCTTGGGTGATCCTTCTTTCTTTGGATATCAACAAAGCCCTGATGCATTTGATCAATGATGTATTGAATGTAGTCATAATTGGAAATAGTATGGAAACTCTGTGCATATCCAATACCATCATTAAAATGTCTGAGGTAATTCTTTCAGCTCTAGCATCTTTTCCCAACACTATACATAATGCATAAGCTATATATTTGACATAGAAATTCATGTCCTTATAAAAATATGGGGTTGTACCGTCCATCAGATGTGTGTATGTTTTCATCTTCTTAGGGACATGTAAATCCTTGATATCCTTGGCCGCAATGCCTGCTTCCCTAACATATCTTTTTCCCAATCTCTGAAGGTTTATCTCAGTAGTCATGGGGTAGTATACATTAAAAGCTTTCATAAATGTATTACAGTCTAGGGTAAGTAGAGGTTTTCCATAATCCCTTTTAACAATTTTGGACAAGGGATCATACCTACTGGCCAACTCTAGTATGAAATCAACATCAATAAACACATCTGGGACAATTAACCTAGCTAACCCAAAAGTCCAAGGGTTTGAGATAGGCATGGGTTCATCACTATACTTAAAAAAGTAATTGAACAATGAATACCCTGAAGACCTAGGCGTCTTTGCATCTCTAATATATGCCATGCTATCTATTAAGGTAACAACACTTACCTTTCTTTTCTGGCTTGAACCTGGTAACAATGTAAGAAATTCATCCAAATAATTTCTCTTCCCCTTTGACTCATCCTCCATATCATCATTTTTTCCACTGGAAGAAGCCATGCTCTGTGCTCGACTCATTTTTCCTTGTGCTGTTATCAACTTTTGGTACCAATATTGAAACAAATCTATCAACAAACCCTTGCTATCAACCTGTAAACCCTTTTCAATTATGAATTCAACCACCAGACACACCACAGATTTCTCTCTCTGTCAAATTTTGAACTACTGAATTACCTATTGAATTCTCTATTTCTAGAAATTTTACTTACTCAGAAAGTACTTAATACTTTGCAAACCCTTTGCTTCTGAGAAAATGAAATCATGGTAAAATGAAATGATAACAAGGCAACATACTTATAAGAAATAATTCAATGCATACGTCTCCTCAAACTAGTAAATTAGTATTTAGTCACTTCTGCAATTAGTTTCACCTACTGTGTCATCAATTTCTGGTTCTAGCCGTGGAAATCAAACTGTCAAACAATCAATTGTTGATGAGTGATTTCGTATAGAAATATTATAAAATTCAAAATGTAATCAAAATCAAATCTGATTGGCCACATTTACTTAGACTATGACTACTTTTCCACCTGTTATAATCTTTAAAATCTAATTGGTTAACAACTGTCCACGGTGGCACCACTAAAAAGTTATTTTTTAACTCTGATCAACTTCCAGTGACTTGCCGACTGAGTAGTCTCATTGTCATATGATAATCTAGATAACTTTAGTTCCCTCAGAAGACTTGGCAACAATTTTGTTTTTAAACTGATTTGTAACCTCTTGTTTATTAAGAGACTCAGCGACTGAGAAATCTCCAGGTCACTTGATAACTTCTGAACTATGGTTTCAACCATGAGACTTCCCGACTACCACTGGATGCAATCTTTAATCAACGGTTGTCGCTAAGTCTCATGTTCCTTTTCTTAACTCACTTTTAGTCATGAGACTCAGTGACAACACTTAAACTGTTTAACTTATAAACTCAACCCATAACTATGATTTATATTAGGAGACAATGCAACAACACAGTCTCAAAGTCACTTTATAAAATCTTTAACTCTGATTAAATCTCAAGACAATGTGACTGCCATCACATCTTGTCTTAAAATCAACGGTGGTCACGAAGTCTCCTTATTGTTTTAGCATATTCCAACTGATCAAGATACTACACGACAAAGCTTTTTTGCCAAGTCTTGTGATGATAAAGAATATTCACTTTTTCTTACGAGACCCAGTGACTAAGAAATAAAGCACATGCCAATAAATTTAACTTAAGTGCCAAAAAGCTAACAAGAAAATAAGACCATTTTTAAAAAATTAGGGCTTCATCACATTTTTGCCTAGGAAATACTAGGGTTTAGGGTTTTTTGACATTCTTAAAATTATTTTGAGGCAAAAAGACCTACAAATAATAGAATATCATCATTTTTTCATGATCTTAACTTTCAGGATACAGGGGATAACTGACAATTCCAAAAATTAACAAGGAAAACATCAAATAGGAAATACAACTAATAGGTGTGAGGTTGAAGATCTTTGTACGATATTCCATGTCTGACTCCTTGATATGCTCATCTCATAGTTTCACTCTTGAGCTCTTTGTAGGTCACCCATCAATTTCTCTTCTCTTTCTTTGCACAACCTCAGCTCTTGATAGACGCATGCAAAAATATCTGCATGTCGGTTGGGACCTCTCTGCCCAATAAGGGACTCTCACTCGTTATCTGGTATTCAGTAGGATAAGCAGGTATCCTTCAGAACCTCAAATACAAAGCTCTGCCACTCCATTACACTAGCTACAGAATTCAAACATATCTATCTTTTAGTACTTCTTTTAGAAAAAAATTTACTTAAAATATTCTAAATCAATTACATAAATCATACCTGGATCTCCCTCCTGAGTATCACCAAAGGATCTAGATGGTGGAGTGACTACCCTCTCCTCGCTCGCTGCGTCTAGGTCTTGGTGGTGGTGTCTTTGTATGTGCACGGGGAGGTCGTCATGATCTCAATGGTACAACATGGATTGCCTGATCATCTACATCTATATTATCACCTAGGGGCATATCCTCTACTCTCTCATATGCTCCCTCATCCATTCTCTCTTCTTCTCTCTCCTCTGATCTCTCCTCCTCCATGACATCTCCCTTAGGAATGGGCTCCTCCTCATCTCTATGATCCTCCTCCTCTTTTGTGTCACCACCTCGGTGCATCCTCTTTGAAAGACCTAGATCACCTGTAGAGTAGTCATCAGGGAAGATGGGATGGGTCCCCTATAGACTCCAGTATCTAATATACTCTCTGATCACCCATGAGTGGGACAGTAGGATCCACTTCTATATCCCCAGTCTCATCTGTATCATTGTCTACAATATCTTCTACTCTAGGTTGGCATATGGTGTCGGGTCTATGATAATATCTTTTCGGATATTCGTACTGAGGTACTATCCAGGGGACTCCCTGTATCAAACCAAACTATCTCATAACTCTATCATAATAATATGGCATCACTACATGACTAGTAGGACCCTCTAGCACCTTGCGCTGCTAGGATATTCTCAACTAGTGTCGAGTATCTGGCCATCCTATCATCTGATAGTATGGTCTCCATATCACATCCACACCTGGTATACGTTCTAAGTGTACCCTCCAAACGAGGATATCTCTATACTTCCAGACATCTTCTAGAAGATATGAAAAAGGTCTCCATGTGCTCACATATACCATCACCGGAACACCCTGTGGTCGCGTACATGTGTAATGCTCAAACATCCAAACCTGTAGCAAGGTGCATACCGTAAGACTCTCACATTGAAATCTCACTAACTGATTCAACTCATGGTAAAGATGGGCTAACATGCTATGGCCCCACAAGGAAACAATCCTGTCACTCTCCATCCTACATACAAGATGGGTAAATGGTGCTAAGAAAACTATACCCTTTTTGTTGGGTATTACAACCAAAGACAATATATATAGCATCACTCTCTGTACCAAGGGTTTCAAACCTGGTAGTGTGGCTGATAGAGTGATCTGATCTGATTTGGTCCTCATCTTTGGTACTAATCCCAAATAATACTATCCATCGAAAAACACCTCAGGAGGAACCCACTACACTCTTGGTCTAATAGGCTCCCCTTAGACTGGAATTTGTAGGATCCTGTACACATCCTGCAATGTGATCATGGTCTCTCCTAATGGAAGATGGAAAAAACAAGTGTCCTTGTCCACCTCTCTATCATGGCTAATATCATAGATTGATGGAACCTCATCTATGGTAGGATTTCTACCCAATACAATCACACATCTCTCAATAGCTATATCTCATCCTATTGTAGCTCAGACAGGTTCTCTTTGGAAGTTAGTAGAAGCCCTCTAAATGGATGCTCTCAGAGATGAACAAGATCCTATTAGCACAAACAACAACATATCAATATTCTATCATCAAACAACTACAATTCTCACTTGACCTAGTCAAGCGTGACCTTTTTGTGTCAAGGGTGACCTTTTTGTGTCAAGGTCAACCTTTTTGGGTCAAGGTCGACCTTTCTAGGTTAGGGTCAACATTTTTGGGTCACAGTCGACTTTATCCCTAGAAAGGACATGACCTTCCCCATTATAGTTTACCTGCAAAGGTTAGGGTCGACATAACTGGGTCAGGGTCAACCGTTTTGGTTCAAGGTTGACCTTACCTATAAAAATAGGAATTTATTATTCAAAAACATAAAAACAGGGAACATACCTTAGGCAGTGGTTGTCCACTGGTTAGGCACTCTCTCACGACCTCCACGCGACTTGCTCGAAGTTCTTCTCTCTTTGGCATTTTGCTCCTCGATTCCAAGCTCTAAAAATAGTAAGAATGAGAAGGTAAGTGTTCTTCATCTTATTTATAGCTTCAAATTAGGGTTTTATTAGGTTTTCCTTAGGGCTTCATCTGAATTTACTTTGGTTAAATTTCATTTCCATTTACAGGTATTTAGATAAGAATTCACTCTTTTCATCATAACTTGATTTCGGTAGCTTCGATTTCAGTACCGTCAGTCACGTTGGAATTATGATTCACATACCTAACCTCTTAAATAATTTTAGGAAGATATTGAATCCTTCTAAATGGTTTAGGAAAAGGACTTTTAAATAAATTTCATATCCAGTGTATAGATCTAACTTTATCACCCTGTTTCACCTTTCAGAATTAGTAAGCCGAAACAAGGGGGCATATGGGGCTCTATGAATTTATCAAAACCATATTATTAAGGCTTAGTTTCTCTATGGATTTCCATTAACCTTTTATATTTTAGGTTGTGGATACTAACAATTTCTTGCAGGATCTCCACATTGAGGACTTGGCTGTATCATATTTTTTTACAGTGTTTTCTGACTTTAGCTTGCGTATTCACATAGTGTCATACCTAAGATAAATTGGGGGCTAAATGTATCATCTTAAAATGTAATCACTTCTATTTTGGTAGGTTTAGAACCCTCTTTTAGTACATTTTCATATTATATTTTCATTTAGGATGCACCTGCACTTGATTCTACACTTCTAGGTGAAATTAGGGTTAGGATCCTTTGGGTCCTCCTTAATCTCCCTTTCTATGACTCCATTTTTTGGTAGAACCTATGTATTGGCTCTCCTAAATCTTCATCGTACTTACTGTTATACACTGAATTTGTGCCTCTGATCTCAAGCTCTCTTGGTCTTGATAATCTAGTATAACAAGGGAATCATCTCCAGGTTGTGGGACCTATGCTAACTGAGATGAGACCTCCAGATTCTAGGC
>MU225243.1:1112820-1124434 GCA_018584345.1 Thuja plicata
TCCTGGCACTTCTGGAAACTCATTCATAATTCTACTCTGCTCTGCAACACGCTGAATCTCCTCCCTTTCACCGACATTGAAACAAATCTATTCAAAGGTCGGGAAACTGCTCTGTATATGATTTTCTGTGACTAGAAACCCTCTGATCAATTCTGGAATACGAGCAAACAGGAACCATGGCTGCCGAGCGTTTCACAGTGTCAAACTTGCCGCCAATTTTTTTAAATTTAAAGTTGCACGACAACGCGACTAACCATTAGTCTCTTTGTCGCGGGCATCAGACGTTGACCCTGGTTAAAACTCCCGACTTGGCGACAAGGCACTTTTTACTCCTGTTTAACTTGAGTCCAGATCCAGCGACAAGGCGACTGTGAAAAATCAAAGTCGCGAGGCATTTCACTTAACTCATCATTCTTCTGGTGACCATGCTACTAACTGCCTCCTTAGACTGCCACGATTATCGCCTTGTCACCAGATGTTATCTCTATGTCTTGAGACCATGTGACAAAGCTTAGTCGCCAAGTCAGGAGAACCTTTGTCTGTGCCTCTGACCTTTTCTTAACAGTCAGCATGTGTCCCTTAATCTTTCTAGCGACATCCCGACTACCCTTTATCGCTGAGTCAGGAGTACTTTTCACATAGGGCATTTTGATCACCAGACTTAGCGACCACCGTTGGATCATCTGTTCTCTGCATCGGACGGTTGTCCTTAAGTCGCTTAACAAATGAGCATCCCCTTAAATCCTCCTGCGACATCCCAACTAAGGACTAATCGCGAAGTCTGAGAACCGAGACAGAATATTCCTTATGGTTCAGAGACTACGCGACAAAGTGAAAAGTGAAGTCGGGAAAGAAAAGAGAATATTCGCTGAGGCTCTTGCGATTACCCGACTGACTGAGAGGGTCCCACTTGTCACAAAGGTTTATGACATGGATCTGGTGACCTCGCGACTGAAGAGAAAAGATAAGTCGGAAGACGCAGAAGGAATATTCCAATGTGTTCACAGACTACGTGACAAAGTGGAACGCAGAGTTAGGAGAAGAAAAGGCATATTCGCCTAGGCTGAAGTGATCACACAACTTGTAAATTAAGCACATGCTCTTAGTGATGGGAAAAAGTAACTGCGAAACATAAGAGCCAAGACTTAGGGTTTTTACCTCGTTCAAACATGAAGGACTTAGGGTTTTTCAGGGGTTCTAAGGGTTAGAGAAAAGTGCACAAGGGTGGAAAAATTGGGCAACACTTACTCTTTTTCCTTTGTGCCTCTATCCAACATACTGGTATGTTTTCTCACCTTCTTAGGTCCTCAATTGACCTAGGAATCCTGCAGATTTCCCAAGGAGACTAGCCTGAAACCTCAGTTCTGGTTTGAGGTCGATTCTGACCAAGGTCAGAATTGAGTTGACTTTGACCTAGGTCAAGGTTAAGGTTTTCCTTGACCTAGGTAAAGGTCGATTTCTACCTTGACCTCTATCAGTTAGTGGTCCCCGCTTTCAAGTCCAGAGCCTATCGGGGTTCTAAAACTTAAAATAGGTCCCTGGGTCTGTATGCGGAAGTGTTTTCATTGATATTTATATTAATACATCCCATCCCTTGTTGGTGATTGTAATTGGACCATAATTAAAGGTGAAATTTTAATTTGGGTCCCTTGCATTTCCCTAGGAGGTCTATATTGAGATCTCTATATAAACACTCTCTTTGGCCTTCATTTACACATGGAAAAGAATCGTAAGATGACATGATGCAATTATGATTATGAGATGATGATGAGGCAAGAAAGAAAGAGGATGATATAGAAGAACAAGACATGATGATGATGCATTAATAAGACATTCAATCACTTTTTTTGGACAAGCCATTACGGATCTTATTTGGACCAAGAAAGACATCTCCCTTCCTTCTTCTTGGATCCACCATTTTCAACCTTCAAGCATTCAAAATATATTATCATGGGGCAGCAATTACAGATTGTGAGTTTGGTAGGAATAATTTAGCCTTGGGGGCTTGGAATTCTTTCTTTATCACATTCAAATTTATGCATTGCTTTCTCATGTTCAATTCATGTTAGGTTTCTAAACTAGAGGATTAGATCTTGACATTACACATTTGAATCTCTTTCCAAGAGCTATACACACACATACATTCTATTATTTTTGGCTATTTGTGGAGGTGGAGATCACCAAAAATGGGGTTTGAATAAGGAAAAACCCTATATAGCCACCCCAAAACCTCTCTTTTACAGATATTTGCAGGTGTTGTTTTGGGAGTTACAGTTTTGGGAACAGTGGAATAGAGTGCAGATCTGAAAACCCTTTTTCAGCAAACTTGTAGGATCCAAAAATAGAATTTCAGTCTGAGACTTTTTAGGTTGATTCTTCCCTAGGGTGCAATTGGAAATTTTGGTCAATGGTGACAGTAACTTGAGGGTAAAAATCAGAACTATGTCAGAATGAAAGAAGATTTTTGGGTTTTGTTCATCTCTACATTTCCATTCCAGATCTCATTTCACATTTTCTAGAAACTCAACACAGGCTTCAAAAAATGGAACTTTCAAATCTTCTATGATGTGAGTTAGGTATTTTACTCCATTAATCTTTTCTTTCAAATTCAACTCTATATCCATTATGAAATAAAAATTAAATGTAAATGGTTAAATTATGGCATTGGTCTCTTTTATATATGAATATCTATTGTGCAAACTCTACCTAGGAGATCATCCATATTTCTTATTTACACATATTTTCTGAAGGATTTTCTTCTGATAGAATTCTTTTTGATTTGCAAACCCTAGAGAAATTGCATCAATGTATCTTGTGTTATTTGAATTCAATTAGAATCTATCTCCTTGGTTCTCTTTGTTTGACTTCTCTTTTGTCTTAGTAAATCCTTAGAGCTTGATCGTCACTTGTGTTTTTTTAACTCATGCATGGCTCTTTTAATTTAGAGCTCATTAGCATTTAATTTCCATTGTATTTCAACATGTGTGTTCTGTCAGTTTGGAAAAATGATGAGCAGCTCATTTTAATACCTCCTTCGTTAGTTCGCAAGTGTCCCTTATCTTTGAACAAAGAACATAATAAGGTTGTTTTGGAACTTCAAAATAAAAAATTTAAGTGACCCGACATGAATATTATCTCTAAATCTATAATTTCCTGGAGGTAGGTGGCTCCCTTTCTCAATGAGAATAGGAGGCTAAGGATCAGGGCCTTGTATTGAGCGACATTGGTTGTGTAGTCAAACTGCAATTGATAAGAAATGAGGAAAGACTTTTCTTGAGGGTTAATAAATTATACCCCAACTCCATGACCATTCTTTGATCGGGACCCATCAAACTTTAGGATCAATAAGTCATTGTCAATATACTTAGGTCAGGGAGGCTGGGTAGTGCGCGGTATTGACTTGGTAAAGGGAGGAGTTTTTGGCATGTCCTTTGGGACAAACACCTTAGGGGTAAGAACGACATACAAATAAGTTTCCACTAGGGATTCCTCAATGAGAAGTCCTTCATTTATTTTTGTAGGTGGATTGTGTTGTGCAAGGGATTCTTCCTTATCTTTCTTCTCTTTGAAATTTGAAAGGTGAATCTCAGTGTCGTCAACACAAGGTTTACATCCCTATTTAGAATGTTCCTCATAATGCACCCAACATGACATATCTGATAAGAGGGTGGCCAAGGATGTGATGTCACCTTAAAGAATGATGTTGCATTTAAACCTTACAATAAGGTCATGGATGTGATGTCACAAAATCGCCCTTGTCAAGGAACTTTCTTCTTGGAATGAAGTCAAGGTTCAATATTTCTTTGGCCCTGTATAGTTCGGGCTCTATTTTAGTGAATTCTATCTCACTCACCTAATCTTAGTCGATGAGGGCTTGTTTTAGCTGGGGTTCACTATCCACCTTGATTTGGTTGGCTTCCCCTTGCCAAGGGATCCACAAGTGGGAGAATTTGGTTGAGATATAGCCGTTCAGGGCCTTAGATAGATTTTGACTTAAAAAAATCATGTAAGTCTCAGGGATGTCAAAAAATTGAATGTCAATGACACTAGACACTCAGGGATCCTAGACGAGCTATATCTGGACATTCTTCAATTCTCCTATCATTTTGACACAAGTTTTGTCCAACTAAACTATTGCACCCTTGGATGGTGTAGGAACCAACCTAAGGTTCTTCCAGATGGATAGGGGCATAATTTTTCCTAAAGATCATGAATCTACCAAAAAATTGTGCAAATTTTTTTCATAGATTTTGAGGCTGATCTGGAAGGGAGAGTCGTCTATATTTCCTCAGAACATAGCTGCATTAGCATCATTGACAGTGACAATATTTGGTGAGGGATGGCAGGTTTGAGGGTTTTCCAAATGTTGTAAGAGGGATTTTATTTTCTCAAGGAAACTAAGCAATGCCTCCATCAAGGTCACTTTAGAATCAACTGACCTTTTCCTGCATAATCTCAGCCAGAATTGGGGATGGGCCCCTTTGGAGAGGGAAAATTAACATTCATAAGGGGATCTTAAGGGATGTTGGTATTCTTTGTGGGATTCAGCATCCTAAAGGGGCCTTTGTTGGCTTGGCTCCTCGTGTTGTAAGGAGTGCGTGAGTTAGTAAGAGTGTTAGCTTCAAAGGTGGGGATGGAATCATCGAAAAACCCTTGTAGATCATGTTCTTCCTTATCTTCCTCATTTGCTCCAAAAAGGATGGTTTCACAAGAAAAGGAAGAATGATCGAGTTCACCTGAAGATTTTGGAGGAGTTGGGTTGACATGTGGTTTCCTATCTAACTAGGAGATCTTAATGATCTTCTCTAGGGTGGCACAGTTTACCTAAGAATGTGAGTTGATGTCCTATAGTCGGTACCACATGGTGAAGGGGTGGAATTTGACAAGTTGTGTGGAGTGACTAGGACCCACACTCCCTTGAGGACCAAACTAGCTTGGGATGACACCTACATTGTTTGGTATTTTGTTCCATTGCTGATTATTTGACCGAGCATTTTTTATGGCAGCTTTTGTTTTGATAGTTTTGAGGCTCAGAGTTTTTGGAACTTCATTGTCCCAAGAAGATATTTCCTCATTGAGAGGATTTTTGGGTTATGGGATATAAAGGATCCAATATTTAGCTGTCCCATATCTTTAGTAAGTAAAGATAAAAATTTTCAGAGGGATTCAACCTCGGTGGACAAATGGGTTGTTGGGTCACAATGTATGATTGGGGTGGTGGGTTTACTGCAATATTCAAAGTAGCAAAAGCTAATTCTTCAGACAAGATCACTTGGAAAAATTATACCCCAAAGGGTTGGGGTGTTGATTGTTGTTGTTGTGTCTAGGGTGTATACTATAGAGACGGAGAAGTGTGAACGGGAGTGGGATAGCCATATTGGGGTACTAGGCTCATTTTTGGGGCACCCATTGCCATGTTAGGATTATACCCACTTGCATAGGCACTACCTTCATGTTCCATATTATACGCATGCCTTATCCAATGCCACTAGGAGCCTTTCTTGGATTTTGAGATAGCTCTAGGGTGAGGTTGTAAACTTTTACCAAGATGTTCCTCTCGTTAATAGTGGTGGTTTTCAAGAGAGAGGTCATGATAAAGGGGTCCATTGTGTTGAGGTATGTCTGGATGGTTACTTCAGTGGATGAGATGAAATGGCTTGTACATTATTTTAGGGCCCTTTGGAACTAGTGGTTGAAAGTTTCCAGAGGTTTACTGGGTTCCTTTTTGATAGAGATAAAATGATTATGAGACCATGCGGTATCCACATGAATGAGAAATGCTGCCAAGAATGCTTCTTCCATATCTTGCCAACTATTGATGGAGTTGGCGAGTAGGTTCAAATACAAATTTAATTCATTTTCCCAAAGAGACAAAATGAACATCCTTCTCGCTACATCTTCATGTTTGATATGATGCTTCTTCATGGCATAATTGTAAGCCTATAGATGTTCTAGTGTAGTTCGTGGGCGTAGGTGTTGGTACTTCAGACGTATCTTCTCCAGGTGTAGAGGGAGATCATTTATTGTGTTGGGGAATTGTCGCATTGGGAAGATGATGTTAAAATATGCAACTATTGGGACTGTTTGATTCTAAATGGTCATGATTGTCCCTATATAGGCCTGGGAAACTAGAGTACTCTAAGAAGTTATGGTCCTAGATACGTATATCAAAGGTTATCTTTACTAATGGATCCGTTTACCCTAGATGTGGGGTACAAGTTGAGAAAACTCTCTAGGGTTTGATGTTGATTGAAAGATTCTTTCCAAGTGTAGAGGTGAGAATGACCCTAACCTATGAAAATCTTGGTTTCTAAAACTAATGCTTAGGGAACCCTCTATAGGTGTGGTCTCAAAGTTTTTTGGAGAGATGAGCTCATGTGCTCCATCTAGCACTAGTTTCTATTGGAAGGACTTTGTGACAGACTCACTAGCAAGGAGAAAGTTGTCACTGGGTGCCGGAGTACCGACCAAATTTTCCTAAAGAGGTTTACCAGAGAGTGGGCTCTCCTAGCCTCCAAGAACCTAGTAGTCGGGTCAGGATGGTGTGGGGATAACATAGCTAGGTAGGTGACTCTTTATATTAAGGGGCCTACTGGTTTTAATACGTTGAACTTTGGGAACATCAAAAGGGTGGGATTTCATAGAAGCAAGTTTCACTTTGACAAATAAAGTACAAAAATTCAAGTCAAGGTTATAGTGAGAATCTATCGATAGTCATACTATATGTTTCCAAAAATCAATAAGGCTCAAAATAAAGAAGTAACGGTAAATACATGATCATCGATAAAAAAATAAATGAATAGCGAAGTAAACTATTTTATATAATCATAAAATGAATTGAAGGAGAGGACATAAGGAAGCATACAACATGAAAATCATTCATTAATCCTGGAATAGGAAGCAATGTGAAGTACGACACCAAGAGAGATTTCTCACTACTTTATTAACTTCATGAGTCCAACATCACTCATAGTTACATTTACGACTCTAAGGGAGAATTAATCTACTGAAACTGAGAAAAGTAACTAAGTTAAGAACATGAAAGCAATAATCAATATGGACAAAAAAATCATAAATTGTGTCGACCATTGGAATGGTGTTAGACTTATTATTCAAAAAAGGCTATCTACATCGGGACTCCCACCTATAAAGTTTACTTATATACATTAGCTACAACATCTATAGTATGTACTACCTGTGTTGTCACAATCATCTTATTCTATGCAATCATTTGAGAAGATAGAAGAAAGAAGATTGAAGATAGAAGAAGGAGAATCAAGAGAAATCCTTCATTGGGAAGAGAGATTTTGTAATTTTAGATGTGACTATACATCCTAGGTTCCTTGAGTCATACACTCCATAAATGCAATTTTGGCTTCCTATCTATAAGTGTCATCCAAGTATGCCAAGTATTAAAAGTTGAATTGGCACCTCAGGGACTGGAAGGCATCTGTAGTTATCCATCCTTCGTTAGTCACTATTAGGGGTAATGAAGGAGGGAGACACACTCGGTAGGGGTAGGGACTTTATAGGGGTAGGTCCAAGACCAAATGTCACTCTGGAGCTTGTTATTTTCAATAGCTTCTTGCATCTTACCAATTGTACATCTAACTACCTCATTAGGGAATCCAAGGTGGGGTCTAACATTTGGGAAGACGTGCCAATATTTTGTTTCCCCTGAGTTTTGGGTTGTTCCACTACTTGGGATGTAGAACTAGGTGCCTCCAAAAATTGTTTTTCTAATCAGACACTCTTTGGGTATATCTTTACAAAATATGCGTGGCTGCACTCAATCATGACCCTTGAGATGGCCTCAATGGTCAAAATTTCTGGGGTTTATCAATCTACCAGAGGGAGGTCCATATTGTCAATACCTATTTCTTTATACTCAGGGTCTTCAAGAAACCTTCTATTAGTAAAAGGCCATGGGAAATTTTGGAGATGAAGGCGGTCCTTCATACCCTTTGACATTCTTATGTAATGTTGGTTCCAAACCTCAAAGTCATCCTAGAAATCATCCCAAAAATCCTCTAGATGCACTACATGGGGTTTTGATCACCGAGGCATCGCCTTCTCTTTCCGACCACGTGGATCATAATTCTTGCGGCTAAGTGAAAAAATTGGCTAAGTTCAGGATCCCTATCTCATTCTCTGCTTCCCAGGGTACTTGGAAGTAACAAGTGTATTTACCATACATGACAGGGAAGAAAATTGAGGCAACCTTTTTGGTGGCTTTTAGGGCATGTACCTCTATAATTTTCTTACAAAATTCTAACAATATGATTCTATCTCCATAATGTTTAGGCTGAAAAAATGGGCTTCCAAAAAACCTAGTCACCTAGATATATGTATGCTTTGAAAATTGGATGAAGTAACATCCCATGGACTAATCATGGCCATGGATTTTAGAGGTATCATGAACCCTACCTCCTTGGTGAGTGCCTTGATCCTGTGAAAAATTAAGGCATTATTCAGGCTGCAACAATTCTTAAATACACTCTTCCTATTGAATCTAGGAAAAATGATTCCATGGGATGGCCTGCTTCATCTCAGTTCTGAGGAGACCAACTATGTTCATTCTCTCAATGTCAGTGTGTTGTCAAGCCAAAGAACACAAAATAAAGGATGTTGTGTAGAACTTATAATCCTCCCCTACCTTTCTTATATGGGTGTCCACATGATTTGAGATGATAGTGGCTCAGTCAAAGAGCTTCTTGTTAGTAGTTAAACAATACAAAAAATAATACATCCAAGGAGAGAGTTTCTGGATGTAGGAATCCATGAAGACCCTGCATAAGAATATGATCCCTTCCTAGATGGGTTGCTTGAAATTAGAGCAAGGGATATCCATCCTCATCTTCTTGTAGTCATGGCACTGGTTCTTTATCCATTTTGTGTTAATATGGTGTTGGGTTGCATCTCCAACCTTTGTTAATTTTGACACCAAGATTGTTGAGGTGACAACAACAAAACCTTGAAAAAATAGAATCTTACAAAATGATAGGGATGACATCATCATCCAGTGAGGCAATGGGCACTCCAAAGGATGTGGAAGCATCTCTAGTGGCCACATTGTAATGCTTGGCCATGAGCACTAGCAACTCTAGAGATTGTACTGAGTGGGGGAAACTAGTCACTTGGATAATTTGAGAGGCTAATAAGTTAATTGATACTAGGTCATTTGCACGTCTATGTTGGTAGATTTCCTAGATGGGGCCCTTTAATTCGGCCTAGGTTCTAAAATTTGTATCTGTTTCCTATTTTAGGGTTGTTTCAATTTGGGACCCTTTAACTGACCCATCTTTCTTATACTTGAGAACTAGTGGGAGCTTCACTAGTGCCTTTTATGCCTTTTATTTCTTGGCAAGAAATATTGATGTGCCTAGGAGCTTGGGACTTCCCGAGGGTGATCCAGCTACAACCACTTATTTTTCTCTTGGATTAGAACCTACAAGACCAAGCAACCATTAGTATATCATATATTAATTATTTTAAGAAAACTTTGGTTCCTAGGGCTTTGGGAGTCCCTTCACTTGTCGCTTGAAAAGGAACGTTTCACTCATCACTAAGAATACCGGGTGGATCTCTTCTCTCACAAAAAAACCATAAAACATATAATACACGCTCAAAACTATAAGGGTGCAAAAATGATGAATTGGACCACTACCATAGTCGCTATGTTTGGGATTTCCAAGAAACCCAGAGATAAAGATCCCAGAATACAAGAATGATAGTAGGGTAGTTGAGGTGACACCTCCATTAAATGACCGGTCACTTTCACATTCAACACGTGTGCCTCCACTAGGATAGTTATGGAAATTGGTTAATAGATGCTATTGTAGGAGGGAAATTGAAGGACAACTAGGATGAATTTTGAATTCCTTCTCACGGGAGAAATTCCCTCCATTAAGGAAGACACAACGGAGGAGAGAGAAAACTACAAATGAGTCATTGAGCTTGCGGGCTCTGCTATGTAATTAGCCTAGTTATCGCAACACAAAAAGGAGTCTGCGTTGGCCAAGACGACTTGGGACCGAATTAAAAATGAGTCTATGACCCATTATAAGTCAAGCGTAGTCGTCAGACCTCACTAAAACATTTAGAGAAAATAGTTCTAAATCCTTATATACATGAGCTCATGATGCAAGAAGCCCATGAATTTACTTAGTTTTCATAGGGCACTAGTAGCATCTGTGGGTAATTATAACATGCAAAAATATATAGGGGATACACAAATCTATCGATAACTTACTCAGGGATACACGGTATCTACACTGACTGACATATCAATTTATAGAATGTACAAAATTTACGAAACTTACAAAATTCACAAAATTTATATAATTTACAACATGTACACCAAAACTTCAAATGGTCCCAAACCGCGAGCAGGACCAGCCACAAAGGGTTGTGCCAAAGGAGAAAGGACCAACAACCAATCCCAAAGGAGACATAACACACACAACTAAGGGCTAGGCTCGGGTGACACAAGAAGAAAAAAAATAAAACCCAAAAGAAATTAAAGCAAAACCAAAAGCAATGCCAAAGGGATGAGGAAGGCCTACCTAAAAACATAGAATACTGGGAAGGGTGAAGCTCAAACACTTCTCATTCTATGACATTTCACACTCACTTCCAAAGCTTTGAACATAGAACGCTTGTATGACTTTGCAGTATGAGAATTTCTTATCTCAGGAAGTGCTTTGCTCGAATCTGCAGTTATTTTTCTTAGAGGTAATTTGTCTGTGGTAAGTGTGAAAGTGACAATTAAATGGCCTTTTATAATACCCAAAAGGAGCACATTAATTACTGACTATCATTTCAAGAAAAAAGGCATACTGCCGAAGTCTTGAATTCAGGATGCCTGACAGTCACTTCTTCAAAAGAAGACAGAAGTGACAACACCAGAATCCTAGAGTCTGAAATTCAGCGACCACAAAGGGAAAGACACTCTGGGATTTCGATCTCGTAGAAACACATACAAAAAATAGAAATGGATAAGGCAAAGGCAAGCAAAAGAAAAAAAAAAAAAAGAGGGGACCTAACATTTTGCCCACAAAATGTAGGGATTGGTATACAGGGCATAACACAACCTTAACCCTAAATGTAACACTGAATATGATACACTTAGTTGTAAACCTAACATCCTATCCCTGACCACAACCTTAATCTCACCTTACCCCTAACCTTAAGACTAACCCCTCACCCTAACCTTAAACCGAATCTAATTGTAATTGTTCACATAATACTACTCCTAACTTTAAACTATTCACCCTAACCGTAACCATAACCTTACTGTTGACCGTAGGTAAAATGGCAAGGTTAATTGTGATAGTAACCCTAACCCTACCAATAACCTTAATACTAACCCTAATTACACCATTGATCCTAACTGTTATCCTAACACTAACCTTAACTGTAACCCTAACACTAACCTTAGCTATAATAGTAACACTAACTGTAACACTAACACTAACCGTAACACTAACACTAATTGTAATACTAACCCTTACCCTTATATAATTAAAGATTAAAATTCATATTATGTCTTCCATGTTGCACCCCGATTGCTACTATCTTATATATACCCATATATATAATAATATAATACATC